>BQNB010049144.1:0-42188 GCA_026074375.1 Tanacetum coccineum | reverse complement strand
TGTATATAAATGTTGTGGGTTGCTGTGGAAGAAAAGAAAATGAACAGTGAGTGCAAAGGCTCACTGTTGTTGCGTGTGCTGAGCAGCCAAAAAGAAAAAGAAATGAAGTAGGACAAGTATGTTGCATAGATATACATGTGATAGGAGAAGGAAACACGAAACAAGTGGGTACAACCCACTGTTGGGCTGCGACATAAATCAGAAAAAGGAAGAAAAGGATAGTAGCCATGTAGGGTTTTATTGTATAAAATAATACATGTGATGATTCATAAAAAAATTTAACTTATAAATTTTAGACAAAAAGAAGTATGGAAACATGCATGTTTTTTTAAGCCTTTGGGTCATTCCATGCCGAGACTCAAACAAAATAGATAAGCTCACTGACGAAACGGGATTTAATCAAAAGTTAGAAAACTATAAAAACAATGATTTTCGATGAATTAGGAGTAATAACGACGAAATTAATTTATAAACGAATTTAACACGGTTAATATAAATCCTTTGATGCTAAAATATTTAAACGTTTATTCGGGTTTAAAACATAAAAGTCATAGGAGGAAAAACGTGGAAATTAGAGTGTAAAAAAGTTAAATATTCAATAAATACTATTTTGAAAAGTTAAAAGTGCTAACGTGAAGATTTAAGGGTTGAATGTGTAACTTCCTTAACCTGTAAAACAGAGGGGCTAAACTTGCTATCTTAAAACTTAAGAGTATTAAATGTGAGTAAATAATTTTTAAAAATGATTTAAACAAGTCGAACGAACCAGGATATGTAATTCTACGAATTAATTAACGACATCAGTATGAATAAACAGACATATATAGACTTAGTAATTTACAATTAATACTTGTATTCTCCTAAGATATAAATCGCATGAGCTTATAAATATAAGTTACGACGAATGACTTTATCAACTTATGTATATATACTTATGAGTGTAAAATCATGTATCACCCCTAGGGCCAACGGTTTGAGAACATAAAACATTATCTCAAAAATGACAATGACTTTTGACGACCCACTTACATATTTCCTTTCATACATTAATTCTTTAGAATATAAACTCAGATTTATCATAATTACTTAGGTGTTGACTAAGTCATTATTCAACGTACATTGATCCATTATTAATTCCAGACGATTAACCTAACCGACAAGGTGAGTCTTCATAGCCCCCACTTTACTGTTTTAAATCATCTTTTGGGGTGAGAACATTGCTTATTTTTAACAGTTGAACATAAGTACATTTACTGATTTACTATTAGGTCTAAGTCCCTATTCAACCCAAATATGCTATATTGCCCAACTTATCATGAACTGTTAATTTCTTGATCGGATGACCGGTTGAGGGAGCGCGAATGTTATGGACAGATCTATCAGGATTGACAATCCCTGTTTGTCTTGGACTGACATTAGTCAAGCAAACACAGTTTGTGAGTTGATAGGATGTTGCGGGTTTGAACATTGGCCCGGGGGTATCTATGATTGATATATGTTAACGCTTCGGTGTCATAAGCTTAGAAATCGTAAATACTTTCTTGTGATATATAGGAAATGCTTATTATTACCTGGTTATAAATTTTGTGGTTCATCATATTAACAAAAAAGAAACCTATGACCACCAACATTATGTTGACCACTTTAGCAATGTTATTTCTCAGGTGATCTCTATAACAGAATATCTGGAGTCTGCAATTGGTATAATGGCATGTAGAGGTCTATCTCTCGTATAGTCTCTTCACGATGCAGTCATAAAACCAAATCTAGTCTTTTCGCTGAAGATTTTTGGGGTGTGACAATAATCTAAATCAAAGAATCTTAGGTGCAAGCCAAGACAAAAGCAATTTCTTTTGCTTTATTTCGACAATAGACTAAAAATATAAATGCGGCATTAAAGATGACAAATTGGGTATGCCTGCAAGAGGAAATACACCAATACCAAACAAATGATGGTTTGGGAACTTGTTCCACTTCCTTATGGATCTGGACCTTCTAGGAAAAAATGGTATATAGAAAATCAACTTGAAGAAAATGTGTCGTAACTAGACAAAAGTAGTTAGTCGCTAAGGATATCATCAACAAGAAGGTATAATACGATGACACTATGCATCCGTAGCTAGATAGAGTCCATAAGAATACTTTTGTTTGCTTGGCACTAGATTTAGTTATACCAAATGGGTGTGCAAAAGTGGCATTCTTAACGTTTTCTCAATGCGGCAGTTTACTTGGCAAAACTAGAGATTATTGACTTGCAAAAACCTAATTTATGTCTAAAATCTTTTCTGGATCTACAAACCAAGCAAACGCTTGGTGGGAATGATTTAAACGCTTTCTAAATTACTCCATGGGAATGGTAGATAACACACTCTTCACTAAAAAGAAAGACTCCAATCTCATTATTGTCCAAATATATGTTGATGACATTATATTCGGATCAACTTGTCAAGAAATGTGTGATGACTTTGCCAAGATCATGCATGATGAGTTTGAAATGAGTATGATGGGGGAACTAAACTTTTTCTTAGGATTACAAATAAAACAATTAGATGATGGAATATTTTTTAATCAATCAAAATATATTAAGGAAATGCTTAAGAAATTTAGACTAGAAGACTCTAAGCCAATAAAAACCCCTATGTCTACGGAAACCAAACTCACGAGAGACGAAGAAGGTGAGTCCGTAGATAATACCAAATATAGAGGCATGATAGGTAGTTTATTATACTTAACGGCAAGTAGACCCGATATCATGTTTAGTGTTTGCCTTTGTGCACGCTTTAAAGAGGATCCCAAAACCTCTCACCTAGAAGCGGTTAAACGTATCTTCTGATACATTAAAGGCACTACGCATTTAGGATTATGGTATCCTAAGGGATCCGACATAGAAACAATAGTGTATGCGGATTCGGATCATGCGGGAGATTACGTAGATCGCAAGAGCACTAGTGGTGTTTGCACATTTATAGGATGTTGTCTAACATCTTGGTTTTCGAAGAAGCAAACCGATCTTGCCATCTCCACAACCGAAGCGGAATATGTAAGCGCCGAAAAGGCATGTCAACAAGACCTATGGATGAAACAAGCTCTCGTAGACTATGGCGTTAGGTTAGATGACATTCCAATAATGTGTGATAACAAAGGGGCTATAGACTTAAGTAAGAATCCCGTTTAACACTCACAAACAAAACACATTGAAATTCATCATCACTTCCTTCGCGATAATGTTCAAAAAGGGAATATCTCTATAGAAAAGGTCTCATCGGAAGACAACATAGCCGATATTCTAACTAAACCACTTAAAGTGAGCCATTTAACTACTTACGTCTAGGTCTAGGAATGATGGAACAAATTGATTAAGTTTTCGGCATAATAAAGAAACGATAATCATCAATAATTAGTTTGTCAAAAATCTGAGAAAATTTTTCTCAACAGGCGGCGGCCCCCTTAATTTTAAGGGGACCACCCAGACTTTAAGGGGACCACCCACCTGACTGACTAATTTTTTTTTCTCTTTGTCTAGGTTTCTATTTTACACAAAAAACACAAGATTGGGAAAAGTCCATAGCAAACTTTTACAAATTCTTCTATCTAAATGCATATCTCATTATACATATACACAGTAGTCTCAATCTATTATTTTCTAAAAAGTCATTCTCATAACTAGGAGCACATAAAAATCAATTTTCATATATTGTTGAGATATGCTAAAAACATTTTTCACATATGCATAATGTTCTCTTACTTGTTGTCAAAAGTATATAATCTAATATATATTTTCGACAATCTTGGTTGAGCAAAATTAAATCAAGGAGCATTTGGATTATTTCTTAGGTTTTACATGTCTTAGTGTCGAAATAATCGCTACTCCACATTTGTCGCACTTAGGCACACACTAGTATTTGCACAAAAGTTCGGTTCGTTTTTCACTTAACCCCCTTGACAAGAAAAATTCTTTGTGCATTATATTTAGTCACTATTTTATATGCTCTTCACTCTTTTGATCTTCAATTCATATATGATTATATGCCAAAAATCATGTGAAATAGTTGTATCCTACAACTTGTCATATATGTAGAATGTCTAATGCTTGCTTGCTATGTGCTAAAAAATCTTAATTGCCATAAAAGGATGGACTTGCTGCAAATTAACCACCAAAACAGAAACCCTCACACAATTGCAGAAAAATCGAATTTTGGATACTATGAGAAATCCCAGTAGGCGCCCCACTTATTTCAACAAAGGCCGGCCCCACTTAATTTTAAGGGGGACGACATTAAATAGGGGACCGGCTCTAGGCAACATGGGGAAAACAATATTTTTCTTTTCTTTTTAACGAATCACCCTCTAGACTTAGCTACTATTTCCTTAAGTTCACAAACATTTCTTGGATTTAATCCTTTGAATGTTCATTTGTCCTAATTTAAACCTTTCCTCCATTATAAATACATCCTCATTCATCATCATCACAATCATCCCCACCAATGATATCTCCTAAAAAAACCAATACCAAACCATCAACGGGTTGCCAAACTGAGTGTGAAAACCCATTTGGAGGAAGTAACCCAAACCTTTGCAACACATCAAATGTGCTTAATACAACTTCACCAATACCAATATCACTCACCTCCTCCATCCATGAAACATCTCAAGGAATACAATCACCCCAAGTAAGCATTACCAAATCCTTACATTAGGACACCTCCCACATCACCACAAGTTGTCTCACATGCTCCTCTTCCATCTTCACCCATCAACTCAATATTGCTATCACTCAGCTCACCTCAAAGTAACAACTAAACTCAACAAAACCCACCTCTTTTCTCTAAGTAGAGATAGCCCCCCCCCCCCCCACCCCCCCCCCCCCCCCCCCCCCCCCCCCCCCCCCCCCCCCCCCCCCCATAGTTGATGACATTAATCAACTTACAAAGACCTATCTATCCTCTTAGCCATGCATCTCAATCAAAATATAATACTAATATTTTCTCATCACAATTACTCTCAAAACTTACCACACACCCTCAACATCATCCAAGTTGAAACCCATGTTGGGTGCCTTGTTTCATCTTCACCAATAAACAATTCCCTTGCTTTAAGTGAGGTTTATCAATGGATTGAATTCCTCCTCACTCGACCTCATCCACCACCTAGAGTTCAAAGAGATTACCCTTCCACAACCGCCTCCACTCTAAACTCTCCAACTAACTAATCTCGTAATATGCCTTCAAATAATCGTCAAATCCTTTTGTATCGCAAGCAGTCAAATCCCTTTATGGCTTGTTAGGAATTTTATTTATGTATCTAATATACTTCTAAAGCTATATTGTGTTTTTCTATTTATGTATACTTGTGTGTTATTCACACACATTGTCTTAAATGAATGAAGTATTTTTTTTGCTTTGATGTTTGCTTGCACTTGTCATATTTTTCCTTCCTTCTTGTTACATGTTAGAAATATTTGTATTGTTCTAACTCGTTTTTGTAGCCAAGAAACCATAGCTCGATTCCTTGGTGCCCTCAAACGAGGGGGGCTACACTTCATGGGGGTGCTGTTATTCCGTCGATTTAACTAGCAATTCTCTACGATGTCTTTTTGATTCTACAAAAAGGGGGAGAAATGACATGAAACTCACTAAATACTTGTTTAAAAATAATTTTACATTTATTGAGTTTAAATTTTGTAATCATCAAAAAAAGGGGAGATTGTTGATAAAAATATAATGCCTAAAAACATTACTAATGTTTTTTCACATCTTTACGTTTTGATAATCACAAAATATAAAAACGTTCAACGTAAAATTAAACGTAAACAAGTAATTAGTAGTAAATTCTTATTTCAACAAATACATCACTTAAAGGTATGAATAAATAAATGCTTAATGCATTTTATGATCAAAGGAAATTTTTATTCAACCTCACACTTTTATAAAATGTTGTAAATATTTTATAAACATTTTCTACAATTAAAAGAAATGTTTTATTCAGAATAAACATTTTGAAATTCAAATTTTCGTACCTAAAACGGCTAGAAAAGTTCTAGAAAAATATTCCCCTAACAAAAGATAAAATGGGGTCAGCCCTTTGTCTTGGGACGGACCCCTTAAATACACGGTCGGCCCCCTTAAAATTAAGGGGACCGCCCACCTATTTAAGGGGACCGCCCCTAGGTAGACGCTCCCCCAGTTTGTCCTATAAATACTGGACTTTTCCCCATAAATTTCTCATCTTTTGCACTTATTCTTTCTGTTCTAAAATAGCCCACACATCTCATCAAAATCCTTTGATCATTTAATCATAAAGCTTTGTTTTCAAGTGATCCAAGCTCAATTCCTCAAGTGCAAGAGAATAATACTTCCATCCTCAAGTGAAGAAGTATTACACCTTTATGTGTTGTTGCAATCTTATTGCATCCATATCATAACTTGTAAATCTTTTGTATATATTGTATTTATGTGTAGTAGCTAGATTTTGGCGATCTTTGTAAGTATAGATAGATCGTGGTGATCTTACCAAGTAGTGTTAGTTAGTTGTGGCATAATTAGTGTGGTGAAGTAAAGTCGTGAAGTTGTGAGGAAATCTTGAAGTTGTGAAGAAGTTGTGAAGTTGTGAAGTCGTGAAGTTGTGTTGTGATAGATTGGTTCTAGCTAAGATTAGAACTCGACATTTAGCTTTGTGTCATAAATCGGTGTAAGCAACGTTGTGTACGGTTTTCTCCGCCATAAGGGAGCTTGTTGACATAGTGAAGAAAACTCTCGAGTTAGGTGCTCGGGGAGTGGAGTAGGGCGAAGAGGTACTTCGTTACCGAACCACTATAAATCCTCGCGTTGTGGTTTGATTGTTCTTACTCTTATCTCTTGTCTTACATTATCTCCTCATACTATCATATCAATTGTTTAGATAAATATATTGTTCATATTGTGCAAGTGTTGAGTTCACATAAATTCAAATCTAGAATTTTTTACAAACACTTCAAAACCTTTAATTAAAAAGCGGTAAACTATTCAACCCCCCTTCTAGTTTTCACATAGTAAGATATATCACATATTCTACATAACTTTTGGGTATATAGTAGTTTAACATTCGATACAACAGTTTAAAATAGTACTCTTTATTTTTGGAATCAAGATACCATTTCAAACAGCAATTTTTGTACTAGGCAGTTTATAATTTGAGAGAAACTTAGCAAGGAAAAAATAATAGTACAAGAGATTTAACTTTTGAAAGTCACGGTTTAAGTCCCGCGGTTTAACAGGAAGTGGCAGCGGTTTAAGCTTTAATCCCGCAGTTTACAAGTTTCTTACTCACGGTTTAACACAACGATATAATCGGTGGTATAGACCCGCAGTTTAACTACAACGATTTAGCCATTGCGGTTTAGACCCGCGGATTAGTACCGCGATTTAACCACATACTGTGTCAAGAAACTGAGTCAACTCGGTATGTACCGAGTCAACTCAGCCAAGTCAAAGTCAAAAGAAAAAGAAGAGAAGAATAGAAACTAATCAACCTATTACAACCAACAACAAATCTAACATCAATCTACACTAATCCCATCTCCTCACAACATCAACCAAATCCACTACAAACCTAACACTTAGTCACAAATCAACATGACTCGAAACAGAAAAACAAAACATAAAACAATATCTCAGGTTGCGTTTTGGTTGAATATTTCAAAGACATGACAAGACCTTAAAAAGATCTACACAACCCGAAACAAATCATCATTGATCTGTGTAAAGGAAAAACCCCTCTTTTGATATTCAAAAATTAAAAGTAAAGAACAAGAACAATAGTGTTTCATTCTTCTTTTATTTCGGTCAACAAGAAATGAAATAAAAACACAAAGTAATACCTACCCGATACCTATTGATAGAGATCTTGAAGTTGTAATTAAAAGGGTTGCTCTTTGTTCTTCATACGTGGGTTTATCATATGAGATTGTTTAGTTTTGGTTGAAAGAAACTAACAATGGTTTATGTTGTTGTTCGTTTATAAGAGAAAGATGATGGATGAGATTTGTCAGATGATGATGTAACAATAAAGTTGGGTTGAAGAGATAGGGGGCGAAGAAAATAAAAGATTGTGATTAAGGTTGTGAAATATGAGAAAAATTAGGGATAGATGTTATATTTATGAATCGGGTATTATGGGTTAGGGGCAGGTCGGGTCTAATTCACATAGACTGGGTGTTATTTTGGTTTGAGATAAGGACCGGGTATTGCAAACCATATATCTGAATTTTTCTCTTTGCATTTGGGATGGTTTTGGCAATATAGTTAAGTGGTTGATTGGTTAAAAATTAATTTTAGAATAAGCATATTGTTGTAAAATAACAAACAAGAACACAAGAACGAGTGAGAAAGAGAGAATTCTTATTATGAGATAATCTCAATAGGTTACATATAGGAGATATTTATAAGGCTAGTAACAAACCCTAATTTGTTACAAAGGACGATGAATAGTCATAAGCCCATAATATTTTACAATACTCCTCCTTGGATATTCATCATTTATTATACGCTATAAACTGTCTCATTAAAACCCTTATCAAGAAAAACCCAATGGGATAAAAAAACTTGATGAAAGGAAAAAGAGTGCAGTGCACATAATGCTCCTCCTCAAATTAATGTATATATATTTCAAGCATCGAATGCTAATCTTCTGAACGAGTTGCTTAAATACTTTTGTTGGCAACAACTTTGTAATGAAGTCCATCAAATTGTTGATGTTAAGAATAGAGTCCTACAAAGATGAAAAAATATATGTGTATCTTCCAACCAAATATCAAAGGCATTGGTTGAAAAGTATACAATACATGTACAAATATTAAAAGAGAAAGATAAACTCTCCATGACGCATATTAATTACAAAATTGACAACAAAACCTCAATTGCACTTATTTATGATAGTTGAGGACCACTTATTCCTTAAAGACATATGCAAAAACAATTTATATAATATGCGTCTAAAAGGATTTTGATCCATATAAAGATTCATTCAATTTGATCAAATAAAGTTATTGAGAACTTTATTAATTGTTTCTATAAGTTGAAGTTGTGAGCCATGCTTGAGGCATTACATATCCTTCATAAAATATAAGAGCTCTAATATACAATGGATTTGTATGCCTACATATATCCATTTATTTTCTTTCCAGAAAATTGAGGAATTGAGTCCCCATTCTAGTTGATAAATTAATAATCAACTTCTTTTGAGAGATAACAACATTATATTGAAGAATCGTACTCTTTTATAGTTTCGCATCATTAATGACTCGGGATGGTGTAACCAGTCATGCCAAAATTATTGCTCATAAACTTATGTTATGACTATGATTAGCTTTTACTAATCTTTATATAATGCATGTCGAGGAAGACACAAAGGAATATAATGTATCCTTAATATTTAACTTCGTTCCTCATGACAATTTTATATTTCTATTACGGAGCAAAATGTGCTAGCATAGATTCTTAAATCTATGAATATAGTGTGTAATATCTTTGACACACTTATATTTTGCATACATCACATTGCATTTTTGTATAAATAGCATTTTTGTTTGCTTTTTTTTCTTATTTTATTTTGCTACTACTAGTGGTTTGTCATTGTCATACTACCTCGACCATATCATTTACCATGATAAATGATCTTTAAACATTTATCATTACATTATCACATTCACATGAGGGAATGAAGATCTTATATTGTTTGTTTTATCTCATTCACTTGAGGGAATGGATATCTTTATGTTGATCATTTCATCACATTCACACAAGGGAATGGAGACATCACGTTGATCATTTCATCTTTTATCTTGCAACTTGAGGTTGCAACTAGTTTCTTTGAATTAACATGACAATAAATATTTTCCCACGTCTATAATGACGATATCTACATGATCATCGTTATTGAGTCACATTCAGTTGAGTGAATGGAGCAAATTTAGTAAACAGGTTTATCGTGTTTCTTAAAGCATACCCATTGCTTTGTTTAAAGAAACTTATATCAAAGCATCGTTCTCGATATATGAGCATATTCGAGGCATTAACCATCTCATCGCATATTTTCTTTTTATCATTCAGATGAAATACTCAATATTGTGAAATTGTGCTCGCATTTACAAGAATTTCTTGCTTTTGAAGGTCAAATCTTTCTTTTAGATTTTGACATACATATAACGGATCTTTCACCGTTAGATATTATCTTTTAATTCAGAAA
Organism: Tanacetum coccineum; assembly: GCA_026074375.1. Taxonomy (NCBI): domain Eukaryota; kingdom Viridiplantae; phylum Streptophyta; class Magnoliopsida; order Asterales; family Asteraceae; genus Tanacetum; species Tanacetum coccineum. Next base: position 31,967 of record BQNB010049144.1, on the reverse strand, counting down.
TAACACAAAAATTGTGAGACCGAACTCGCTTATACTTTTTTTTATGCATCTTGAGGTGCATATAATTATAGCGAGATGTAACGAATCTTTCATCGTTAAGTATTTTCTTTTTAGACCATCATGAAAAAGACGATGGGGGGAATACCACTATTGTGGCACACTCTTGTGAAGAGGTCTTATTTTCAGCTTTGATTGATTATCATCAAAGTTAGATGGAACTCAGCATGAAGAGTTCAAGGGAGACGGTTTTTTTTCTCGATATGTCAAGAACAACAAAATCAATATTTGAAAGCTTTAAATTTTAACATTCTACATAAAAATGACAAAGTATCATTTAGCAAAGATTGCATTTATCACCATATAAGGATTTTTTTTTCATATATCACAAACATTTTACGAATCTTATTTAGAGATTATACACCACTTATACAAGTCGTACAAAAAATCAATTTCAAATTTATGTAATTTTAAAGTGTTATGTTTTACGCCATTAACATTTTTATTGAAGACTAATCATAAATTAATATGATTACAAATGCACTTGTGGTTCAAAAATAAAATTGTAACATAACTAGAGGTTATGTTATTGATTCACTTGAGGGTATCATAATAGAAGTTTAGGTTCTTTAAACCACATATTCATAACTTGATGTTATGTTATTGTGATTCTCTTGAGGGAATCATAATTGAACTTCAGGTTCACAAAAATAACAATAACTATGAGGTTATGTTATCATGATTCATTTAAATCGAAGCACAAAGAACTTAAGGTTCTTTAAAAGAAATAACAATAACTTGAGGTTATTGTATTTTAATCATATTCATCCATCTTTATTACATGTACCAACGTTTAACATATAAGTACTTTAATGATCTGTCATCATTAAATTTTATAAGCCTAATCGGTATACATAAATATTATTGCAATACTAAGTATGCATTGGCTCCTTTTACATGACTTTAAAACCATTTTTCATAAACATGCGTTTTAGCATCAACAATGCATGATTGTTTCTAGCAGTTTCCAAAGTTATAAGTATGCAAGCTTCATATGATACTCAAAGATATATGATCAATTATTTATAAATTGTCATGATATCTCATGTAATTATGGTCCAAGATATATGAATAAAAATATCATGTACCAAAATTTTGAGCAACTGAAAGCACATACTGGATTTAAAATTTACGCCAAAGAATATAGAAACCATAAACTATACTCTTATATTGAATGAGACTACAAAGATATAGTTATCTCGATCTATTAATAGACCAATATGTAATAAATCATGCATCGCAAACTTCAGATACATGTTCGATTCCTTTGTTAAATATCAGTTATCGAGCTAGAGTGTATTAGTCAATATATTTGATTGATATTTGATTAGTTACCTTCCTAAATTAGTTGATATATTTTTGGATGCTTTGTCATCATTAGCTGTATCGTAGTTATCTTGGGCTCAAGCCCATCCCCTTTGTAATCTATATATACCTTGTCATTTGTGAGAAATAATCAAGGAAAACCAATTAAATTCAATATGGTAATCAAAGCAAAAACCGATCCTCTCCTAATTTCTCTCTAAAAAAAATCAACCATCTCCCTAAAGTTCTTTCTATATCTCTCGACATCTCAAATCATCTACAATTGAATTTTATTTTTTCTATCTTTTCTTCACCTAAATCTTTAATTCTAGCAGCCATTGCTACTTTATTTGGTTTCATATCAAATAAAATCAATAGTTTAATCGATTGGTTAAGAAAGAAGGTGTATCACAATTCACTTTTATTTAAATATGATTCACCTTGTCACTTAGCCCAATATGTGGCCCACAAGACCTATTGTTTATCAACAGTTTACACCACAAAAGCATTAAGATAGCCGCATCCCCGGTCATGGTATACCCGGGGTCTACTACGGCTATTTATGCATCCAGCTACTCCTCTTACTTAGTGAGTTAGCATATGCCACCGCAAGACCCGACTGGCACATGGTTACAGTGTGAACTTTCTCATTTAAATTTTAATGAAGGAATTTAAGTCAATTTTGATAAAACGCTTGATTTACATCTCTGTTCACGTTGGTGATGGCAAGTCTATTCCCGTCACCAACACCGGCCATAGCATTATTCCTTCCCATCATCGCCCTCTTCATCTTCATAATGTTCTTGTAACCCCCAATATAATAAAAATCTCATTTTTGTTCGTCAGTTCACTAGGGACAATAATTGTACTATTGAATTTGACGCCTTTGGTTTTTCTGTGAAAGATTACTTGACTCGTCATATCCTCATTCGATGTCACAGTTCGGGCGATCTCTATCCAGTTACCAAGCCGTTAATTTATCCTATTCCTTTTCTCTCGACAAGTGCTTCTACGTGGCATCAACGCCTCGGACATCCGGGTGATCAAGTGCTACGTTCGCTTGTCTCTAGTCTTTTTATTTCATGTAATAAAGAAAAGTCTTAACATATTTGTCACGCTTGCCAACTTGGCAAACATGTGAAGCTTCCCTTTCATAGTTCAACTTTCATTGTTAAACATTGTTTCGATATTATATATTCTGATTTATGGACATTACCCATTGTTAGCTCTAGTGGTTTCAAATATTATGTCTTATTTCTTGATAATTTCTCTCATTTTCTATGGATTTGTTCCTCTTAGTTCTAAATTGACATGTTGATAAATTTTTGCATTTTTTGAAACTATGTTCAAAAAATCAATTTAAATGTGAAATATAAATGCTTCGAGGGATCATTGGCGGGTGAGTTTGATAATAACCGACTCCACACCCTTTTTGCCAAAAATGGCATCCAATTTAGATTCTCTTGCCCAAAAACCTCCCAACAAAATGGCAAGGCGGAGCAAATGATACGAACAATTAATAATACCATTCGTACTCTTCTCTTTCAAGTACACCTCCCCCTACTTTTTGGGTCGAAGCCCTCCATATGGCCACCTATCTCCTAAACCTTTTACCCTCTACCGCAATCCATAACGATATACCTTTCACACGCATTTTCAACAAACCAGCCGATTACTCGCACCTTCGCATCTTTAGGTGTCTATTTTACCCTCATATCAACTCACCTCATAAACTTGCCCCACGTGCCACACCATGTATCTTTTTAGGCTATCCCGCCTATCATCGTGGTTTTCATTGCCTTAACCTTGAGACAAAAAATTATTCTCTCCCGACACGTCACCTTTGACGAAACACAGATCCCTTACAAATCTATGACACCATCCTCGCCACCTTCTTACACATTTCTCGATACTCAACCTTCCCCCCTCCTCACTTCTCTTGCATCCGAACTTTCTAATTCTTCCACAAACATCCCACACCAAACGAGCAGCCCAACTGCTCCACCGATTACCGATCCAAATCAAATTCCTACTCACACTGGCCCAAATTCACCAGCCCAAACTTTCACCACTAACCAACCTACTAGTCACGAACTACACAACACCCAAACCCAAACCCAAACCCAAATCCAAACCCAAAACAGTCCGCTGCCACCACCCATATTCAATCCACCAAATCCACCGTGTCTCGTCAGTGGCCCATATACCAACTTGATGTTAAGAATGCTTTTCTTAACGGTGACTTATCTGAGACTGTGTACATGCATCAGCCTCCTGGTTTTGTTGACAATCGGTATCCTCATCATGTTTGTCTTTTACAGAGATCTTTATATGGACTGAAACAAGCACCCCGTGCTTGGTTTCAGCGGTTTGCAGGTTATGCCACACGAGCTGGATTTTATCATAGTCGCTGCGATTCCTCATTGTTTATCTATAGACAGGGTTCTCAGGTTGCTTACTTACTTATTTATGTGGATGACATCATTCTCACAGCTTCCTGTCCAGCCCTACTTCAGCAGATTATAGGTTCTCTAAATAACGAGTTTGACATGACTGATCTTGGGGCGCTTAATTACTTTCTTGGTATTTCTGCTGATCGTACTCCTACAGGTTTGTTTTTGTCACAGAAGAAGTATGCTCTACAGCTCCTTGAGCGTGCTCACATGGTTACTTGTAACCCTTCTCGGACACCCGTTGATACAGAGTCTAAACTGGGTCCGGAAGGTGCTCCTGTTCAGGATCCAACTTTATATCGCAGCCTTGCAGGGGGGCTCCAGTATCTTACTTTTACACGTCCAGATTTGTCTTATGCAGTTCAGCAGATTTGCCTTTATATGCATGATCCGAGAGAGCCACATTTAGCTGCTCTCAAGCGTATCTTGCGATATGTTCAGGGTACTTTGGATTTAGGCCTTCACTTATATGCGTCCTCCACTACCTCTCTGGTTGGTTATACTGATGCTGATTGGGCGGGTTGTCCATCTACACGCAGGTCTACCTCAGGTTATTGTGTCTTTTTGGGTGATAACTTATTATCTTGGTCCGCTAAACGACAACACACTCTTTCACGCTCCAGTGCCGAAGCTGAATACCGGGGTGTTGCTAACGTTGTAGCAGAAACTGCATGGCTTCGTAATCTTCTTCGTGAGTTACACTCTCCTTTATCGACTGCAACTCTTGTCTACTGTGATAACGTTAGTGCTGTTTATATGTCTGCCAACCCTGTTCAACATCAACGGACGAAACACATTGAGATCGACATTCATTTCGTCCGAGATATGGTTACCGCTGGTCAGGTTAGAGTTCTACATGTGCCCTCTCGTTTCCAATATGCCGATATTTTCACCAAGGGGCTGCCTTCCGCATTGTTTGAAGAATTTCGATCCAGTTTGAGCGTACGGCCTCCTCCCGCTTCAACTGCGGGGGCGTATTAGTCAATATATTTTATTGATATTTGATTAGTTACCTTCCTAAATTAGTTGATATATTTTTAGATGCTTTGTCATCATTATCTGTATCGTAGTTATCTTGGGCTCAAGCCCATCCCCTTTGTAATCTATATATACCTTGTCATTTGTGAGAAATAATCAAGGAAAACCAATTACCTTCAATACGAACCCATAAACACCCCTAAACATACCTATTTGCGGCCATCATCACGACTAATACAATTAGCGATACACAAGTTCACGCCAAAACTATTCCATGTTTGTAATGATTCGCTTGAATGTTAAAAAAATGGCAAGAAGGATGTCAATCGAATATGATATTTTTTCATAATCCCAATTATATTGTTTCTTTTGCTCGAAGAGGATGGAACCATGTCATACGTCATGCAGTCATCCCCATAACAGGATAAAGAGTCGGCAATAATGAGTAATTTCATACAGACAATGGCTGTCAATCTTTCACGAGTACTTTTGAGTTTATAAAAAGAAATTGTTACATAGTTTATTAAATACTTTTAAAAATACATATTTTGTTAATTACTTTTTAAAACTACCATATTGAATGCGTGCCATTTCTCATTTTAAAACTACATGCCTATACCCATACCCGATTCCTTCCCGCTGACACCCCCCAAAACAAGGCACGATTTGCTTATCATTTTGGAACCCTTCATACTTTTTAGTCTTTGTTTTCGTTGCAACTCAATGTCTTTAGAAAATGCAAGGTTTTTAATCGGACCGATCCAGAGTCACCGGGTTACCGGTTCAACGCCGGGCTCACGCGATTTCTTCATAAAAAAACAAATTTTATGTTTTCCATTTAATACAAAAAAAAAATATTTTTTATTAATCATTGAATCTTTTATATATTTAGCTTAAAACAATTTATTACCAAATTTCAGTGTCGCAATACTAAGGTATACAAGGCTGATTTTAAAATGTGTCGATTAAGATTAGATACATAGGCAACAACCTTGCCATATTAATGTACAGGCGTCTAAACAAATAAGTCAACCGTGGTCAACGGCGATCAACGGTGGTCAAACTTGCCGGAAACCTTCTAATCTTGTAAGAAGTACCTAAAACTCATCGTAAACTTGTTTTGATCACTTAGATTAACTGTTTAAATCTATTACAAGTTGTTTTTCAGAAAAAACTTGCCAATAAAATCTAAAACTCAACGGAACCAAGTATGTATGGTAAAAATGTATAAGTATAGGACCGCAAGATTTCCCCCGTGATAATACAACAAATGCAAACATCACGAAAATATGATTACGTTTCCCTAGGCTCATAATACTTAAGCTCGACCATAAAATTTATAGCTATATAAAATTGCTCACATTGCCTGTATAGAGGTTATAAACCCGAAACCTCCCTAGTCAGACAGTATACGTTCGTTACTGGTGTTAGCTAGTCTCCCGAACGGGGATGTCATTCCCAAATAGATCTATTCATAACATTCAGGCTGCTCACAATCCAGTAATCTGACAGTTATGTTAATAGGCTCATTCTTGGGTTTATCGTACTTAGTGTAACACGTAATTTAAAGTAAAAATCATACACTAGTCCAATTATAAAATACCCCGTTGCATTTGTTTTTCACCCAAAATGCGTCCACAAGTATAACCAATTATTGAATCTCACCTGCGAGATATCTAATGAGTAATGGCAAATCTATTTGTAATCAACCATGAAAATGCATTTGTAAACAAACATGTTCTCACCCCAAAAATATATGTAAAACCAAGTAAAACATGGGGCTATAAACTCACCATATCCTTTAAAAGCAATCACATTGTTATAAGATAACCGAGCAAGTAAAAGGGTTTATAGACAAGCATGTATCCTGTTAGGATTAAGAAAAAGACTCGGTCACCCCATGCTTTCTTATATTTAGCATAGCTCATAGTTTTTATTAGTAATCGTTTTTTTGATTTATCGGTTGTGGGCCGTAGGTCTTTACCACGGTAAGCCCACACCATGCCGGTTTTTATGGGGCATTTTTGTAAAGAACTATTTAAATCCCTCTCCACACAAAGGGGAGGGTGTTGGAAAGAATCATTTGACACACACTCTTAGTGTGTTTTACATATTCTCTCCATCCATCTATCTCTCTAACTCTCTCTAGTTTATATTGTGTGAAATATTGGGATCCTACAATTGGTATCAGAGCCACGTGTGGATTCGTGGTTGATTTGTGTGGTTCAACAAGATCAAATTCGTGGGTCAAAAAGAAGTCAAAAGAAAAAAATCAAACCCGAATTTTCGTACTTAGATGTGTGAATGTTTATGTTAATTAAGCAAAGATCTAGGCATAAGGTAAGCTAATTGTGCCAGAGAAATCAAGTTAAAAGGTCATATAAGGGTGATTTTAGGCGATTTTTTGGTGAAAAAGTCCTATTTTTTCTAGGTTGCGTTTTTGACAAACTGGGGAAAAGTTTTGTTGCGGTTTTGACTTCTTCTTGTTGTACGTTTTTTTTTGATTTTCTTTTCTTGTTGCGTTTTTTTGATTTTCTTCTTGTTGCGTTTTTTGATCATTAGTTGCGTTTGACTTTGGTTGAGTGTTTTTGGTTCATTGCGTTTTGTTCATTGCGTTTTGATTTTCGATTGAGGTTGCGTCGTTTGAAGAAATTTCAATTGCGTTTTGACCAAATTTTCGTTGCGTTTTGACCAAATTTCATTGCGTTTTGACCAAAAGTCATTGTGGTTTGACCAAAATTCAAATTGCGTGTTGACAAATTCATTGCGTTGTGCACAAAATTCATTGCGTTTTGACCATTTGCTGTTTTGGACCATTGCGTTTTGCTTAAATTTCATTGCGTTTTGGACCAAATCTCAAACCAACTGCGTTTTGATAAAGTTCATGCGTTTTGATTCAAAAGTCACTGCGTTTTGGTAAAGATAGCATTGCGTTTTTTCTAGAAAATCTTGTGTGAAGGACAGGATTTCAGTAAATCAGCTTAACTTTTTGATCCGTTATGTCCGTTTTCAGAGGCCCCGTGACCTCTTCAAATCGAAGGAGAGAAAACGTGACGGAGCACGCTGTAACCAACTTTTTAGTTGGTTAAGGATTTTTCAAAGTCCACAAAAAGCTCGTTTACCATGAATTATTGGACATTTTCTATTTTTTGGAATTTGTGTTAGGACTTGTTTTTTGTTCTAGCTCACGGGCCCATCTGTATTTTAGGCCCGTTTCAGGTGGGTGAGCCTCTTTAACAACGCTTTATACCCTAGCAGAAAATTATCCTTTTAGACAATTAAATCATTGGCGATGATTCCGATTATTCATTTCACGGTTTTATATTGATTTTGTAAAATCCCGTTAATCTTTTATCGGTTTTTAATCATAGACTTGTAAAAATCCATGGAACGTTAATTGCATTTAAAACCACAACATCAATCACATTATCTACTTAAGATCCTTAATTTTATTTCAGACATCGAATTTTAATGGAATCTTCTAATTCTAATTCAAAAGAGAGAGAGCTTCAACTGACGCAACGGCTCGCAAAACAAAGGCACTCCATCTGCATGACATGGTTTGAACAACTCGAGACTAATCTCATGATCTCTATCTCCTTAATCACCTAATGATGTTGATGATTTAAATACCAGCATTTCGCTCATTTCTTTGGTGAAGAGCATCAGACTATTAAAATTAAAGATGTTTCATAATCTGGATCAGTTTAGGGCTACAAACTTGAAGAGAGAATCTGTATGGGGTTAATGCAAAGATTGTCTTCAAGCACGCAGAACACAGTTCAAGGAATTTCTTGCCTCTAAAGGGTAAATGGCAACGGTCTTCTGATTTAAGGTTGGGTGCAACAAGTGAGCTTGAAGACTTCACGCGCTGTGAAACCTAAGTGGTACAGAGATGATTTACTTGGGAAACCTGGATACACTTGAAGCCGGGTCATTCATAGAGCTTGTAAGTACATACGGTAGTTTACAGCTACCGTCCAATGAGGTTCAGATAAAATCCAGTTGAAGCAAGTGGATGAGTTTGAATGTCTCCAAAAGCGTTGGATAGAGTTTAGAAAACCAACAATGCACTCAGCAAATCATGTGATGAAAACTCAGTTACAACAACACGAGAGTTTGGTCACTAAGAGTACAACATTAAAGGCTAATTTGAACTCAGACCTTAAAGCATTAGATGCTGGGTCGGTTATTACTGAAAGCAGCGAGACAAAGTCAGATATGCATGATACAAGCAACAGTTCAAGGACTTATATCACAATGTTGGGATGCAAATATCAGACCGTAAATGACCAAGTGCATCTGCTGTGGTACGTTTGATGTTCCACATAAGTCCTTTCTACTGGAACATTCATCAAGCAAAAAGTCATTTGCTTAAAGCTGAGCTTGTCAAATCAAAAGAAATGATTGAAAAAGAAACGTATAATGAACTTTCACGCATGTTCTTATTACTTGAAAAACATTGTATTTCACTTGAAATTTCAATGCAACAAAAGGAAGAAAATTTTCAAAGTAACAAACCATGTAAAAACCAGGATGCTCCTGAGTTTTGTGAATTTTTTGAGATAAATGATTTGAAAGCTCAGCTTCAGGCCAAAACCCACATAAATTTGCAAACTTTAAAGAATCAAATTAAAAGTGTGAAGGAAGCAAGTAATGAAGCCAAGGTTAAACATGAAATTGATGTTTTGGAAACAATAAACATTGAACTAGAAAGTAGTGTGGCTAAATTACTTGCAGAGAATGAGAAGTTAAATAAGGAAAATGAGCATTTAAAACAGATTACAATAGAACTTTTATGATTTCTATCAAAAGGACACGAATTCCGACAAAAGATCATAAATGACTCACTGACGTTGCTCAAGTAAAATAGTAAGGATGTTGAAAATGATGATTTAAAAAGCTCAGATTCCGGAAAATGGTTTTTGCGAACTGTAGCATTTGAAAAACGAATTAAGAAAGTTTAAAGGAAATAGCGTGGTATAAGTTTGCCAAAGCATCAATCTTGGGGAACCGCCTTTTACAAAACCATCTAGAAAACCTATTTAGTTAGTTTTAGACAACCGACATGCGTTTACGTTGATCGACCCTAGAATTTCAAGACCTCGGTTGCCTCTCAAGATGATGAGAAAATGATTTGTTCAAAAATAGTCATACTCATTATTAGCCTAAAGTTAGAGAATTCTGTGTTGCAAACCTCATCAGGGGGGGTAATTCACTTCGTGAATGCACCTAACTACTCTAGGAATAGTCACTAAAGAATCGTATGGTTTAATGATATGGTTCATGCATACTTTCTAGGGATGCTAGGAAAATGACACAAGACCCAAAACCAGGATTCCTAGTCATTAAAGGATATGGCTCTACTAGTGCACACTGCACTCCTTATGCTTGTACTCCAAACCTAGATACATTATATATGAGTTCTCCTGTATCTATGTGTAGTGGTGGAATGTCAAATGGTGAGCCTCTAGTAGATCACTCTTAGGAATTCTAGTTTCTTTTGGACTCAAAAAATCTGTTTGTTTGATTTGTAATAAAATATTTCTTTTATACAAATCATCGATGATTTGTATACCTAAGATCCTGAATAAGGTGAATTCTCGTGCTAAAGTTTAGTCCCCCAAGATCAGAAATAACAATCACGTTGAACCAAAGACCCACACTCATAAATCTGGTAGGCGGAATGGTATAAGACAAAGGTTTTCTCTCAATAAGTCTTCCGTTGTGCATGAGAAACCACACACTCCTAGATCTTATCTTAGGTGGAAACCAACGGGTATTTAGAATTTTTCAAGGATGTTAGTCTAGGTGGATACCTACTGGAAAGGTGTTATAGATATGCACAACACAAAGTTGACAGTAAACCTCCAAAATGGTTCAAATGGATGAATCACTAACCCATATGAATGCAATCAAACTCGTTTATGTTAAGTGTAAGGTACTTCTAACTCAAAGTTTTTTGGCCAAGGTACATCTGTCAATCCTTTAAAGGAAAAGACTCGGAGTTTGGTTACCAAAAAAAGACTGATTCTCATACGTAAGGAGTTCAAGGAATGTCAAATCTGATGAATGCTTCAAGTGAACGTTTGGACCAAAACAGTTCAAGGCCTCGTTCTTCAATCTTATGGCGTTTGGACATAACAGTTCAAGCCTCGTTCTTCTCAACTGTCGTTTGGCAAAACAGTTCAAGCCTCGTTCGTTCATCAAATGATGTTTGTTCACTCCAGTTCAGGCCTCGCTCTTCATCGATGGATGACGTTTGGACTAAACAGTCAAGCCTCATTCTTCATAAATGTCGTTTGGACATAAACGTTCAAGCCTCGTTTCTTATCAAAAGATGTTTGGACAAAAACAGTTCAGGCCCCGTTCTTCATCTTTGATGACGTTGATCAAAAAAAAAACGGGGGGGTTCAAAAAAAAAAAAAACAACCTCTCGTTCCTTAATGTCAAATTGGCGTCTTGTTGGCATCTCTTCAGCCCTGTTCTTAAAGTAGAGAAAGGTGTACCGCCTTCAGAGAAAAGGAGAGTGTACGTGTCAGTGCATTTATCCTTGAACAATCGAAAAGAGAAATCTTTTCGTTCAGAGCTATTATAAAAAACAAAACTTCAAGTTTGAGCTCATTGGTAATGGCTTGTAATCAAATGTTATGATTGCAACCATCTTAAGACAAAAGGAAATGTACGGTGTTAGTGCATTTCTCTTTATATCGAAAAGAGAAATCTTTTTGGTCTTTAGCTACTTTCGAAACACTTTAAATGGTTTGTTAGCTCTAGTCGATGGCTTTTCGTACTTTCTTCTGTACGAATCAGTTATCTTCAAGAAAAGGAGAGTGTTCGCTTCATGCGCTTTTCTTAAAAGAAGAGAAATCCTTCTTGTGTTTGACCATTCTAATTAACAAAGCTTCATATTTTCCACAATGCTTGTTTGTTAGTTAAAAGTGGACAAGTTACATTAGTGGTATTATAATTCACTAGATCAAAATGGCAAAACGCATATGCAATTTTTGAAGGGGAGAGAATGGGATTTAAATTGTGATTTAAATGGTTTGATCTGGTCTTTGAATGTGTATAAAAGGTTCATGTGAAAGTGATTAGGGGTGTGAAATCTGTCTGTTAGGAGATTAAGATAATCTTAATATGCCTTGGATCTTGCGTAATGTTAGATAGCAGCTGCATATTCTTGATGCGGATGTTTAACCTTATGAATGGCGTTGGTGATCTGGTGTGGGCAGGTACTCTAGGCTAATTGACCATGTCTTGCCAATAAAGCCCATTAAACCTACTTAGGTCTATTCCAAGGGACCTTTTGTTTGTTGACTCTCATACAGTTGAGCCTATCAGATATTGTCTAGGGACATCGACCAAGGTTGTCCAATTGTTACTTAACCCAATGTTCTAGTGACTCTAATGTGGAATATCTTCTTGCTAATTTTTTATTTTATGAATTATCAAGGGCATGTCAAACTCAAGGCGAACATCTTTATCTAACGTTGATTATATGCTATGTTTGTCTATCTTTGTTGATATTCTTTAACAGATACAGATTGGAAAGGGAAACCTTCTCTAAGAGCTACAAAAGTTGCAGAAGAATCCTATCTTCCACATTTCAGTTGATATTTCAAGAACACAAACTTCGTTAGGGCATTCACTGCATCAGCAAATTCCCTTCTATCTACATTCAGTTGTTCTGGAATACTCTTACTTATGATGCAAAGACTGGGGTTTATATCACATCTCTCCCTGAAATCACTCCATTCATCCCCCTTCAGCTAAGAGTGGCAAGATTGGAGCAAGAGATGTCTGAAGTCATGAAGACTGAATCTCTCTGCGATGTTTTGGCTTCAATTAAATCCAAGTTCCTACGGTTGTTGATAAATATCTAGGAACAAAACTTGATGATGCTCTCCTTAGGATTCTTGAACGACACACTGCAGATTTAATCGGAATTACTCTGCGCTTGCCCTGGCCTAGAGTCCATCAGAATCATGAATCTGATTAAGAGTCCAAAGGAAATTATCATAATCAAAAGGGTAAACAAGGTGAGAGAAACAGATTTATCACTTACTCATCAGGACAACAGGGACAAGGTGGATCGTGAAGATTTTGATCTAAAAGAGTGCTTCTTCAAACAACATGAATAAGAACAAGACTGCAAACAGAAATCCTTGCAATACCATCTATACTGCTCTTATGGAAGCTTTAATAGCAGATGAAAGATGCTTATGAGATATGGAAGTTGCAGTCAAGGGTTAAGACCACAGAGAGAGCATGTAGTGTGATGATGAAGAAGACCGATGATGATGATGAAGGCCCTTCTGCTGGAATCAAACCAGAGTAGGTCCAGCAAAGAGAAGATAGACCCGGGTAAAATATTCTGCGCTTCTGGGCAGCTCAGCTCCTTGGAAAGATGATACCAAAGTTCAAAGAATGAAACCACGGGAGTCTGATGCATCTGCTTCCATACAAACATCCTGCTATTACCTCAACTGGATGGCTGACACAAGAGATGTTGTTGTTAACTCTCTGATGCATATGCTTCCAAACAACATCCAGATCACTAACTCAAGTCTGATGCATATGCTAAATCTGAACCCGAGCCCACACAAAGAAGACAGTCTGGTATTGCTTTATGAGATTCCTTTATTGTGTCAAAAAAAGAGGTCTTCTAATTCGTCATTATGAAGATCAGGGTATTCAAATTCTTACTCCTGCTGAACCAAGAGGCGTGCTGACATAATGAAAGTCTAAAGGAAAGCAAGATAATGAGCAATGACAACCATGGAACGGAGGCTCAAATTGAAGGAACTGGTAAAATTCTAGGGTTCCTGATGAGTCCACAGTCATCCTCTAGAGCTCAAGTAAAAGGAACTGGATTCCAAGCCAGGGGTTCCTGATGAGGAAGCTAATTTTTAGTGGGGATGCAGATGTGGTCAGTGAAACATTTGGACAGAGAGATAATGCTGGGGATGATAATGAGGAATCTAAGCTGATCCTGAAGAAATATATAACTAAGATTGGTTTTGAAACCAGGAAAAAACTACGATGGAAAAACCAAAGTTGAATTCCATGGGTCCTGTTACTATCCAACAAGTTTTCTTCATCTATTCCTTTATGAAACTCTCAGTCATCGTTATTCTCATCTCCTAAACCAGTATCTCCTCCCTGTCAAGAATCATTCATTATAACTTTCACCACCAACATCCGCACTACAGCAGAGCAGTTTAGTTCTTGAAATGGTCAAGTCACGGCTCCTGCACACATCAGTTTAGGACCCGGTCCTCAACTTTTGACTCCTAGAACAATCAGTTCAGGACTCGTACCACAACCTCCTTCTCTTATACTAATGTTCACAACAAAGAATGAATGGGATTTGTTATTTTGCCCTATGTTGATGAGTAACTTCATCCTTCACCAAGTGTAGCTGTTGTTCAATTACCTGTTGTTTTCAACCGGTACACCCTTCATCATGAGAATTGATCAAGATACACCCTCTACACGTACCTCAACAAACACTCAAGAAGAACAATCTCATGTTATTTCCTACTAGTTGTTGAAGAAGATGATCATGGTATTGGTATGCACACATGGTTAATGATCTATGTAATTTGTCTTTCCAATTCCAGAACGTAGTTCTGGAAGAATACTCTTCCCGAATTGTTATCCCACCTACGTCGCATTCAGTAAATCAACCACAAGAGCACATCGAATTGTAAACCAAGGATCATCCGCTTGACAAGATTATTGGTGATCCTTCCAGACCGGTATCCACAAGACTCCAACTACAAACCGAAGCCCTGTTCTGCTACTATGATGCTCTCCTCTCTTCAAGTGAACGCAAAAGTTATAAAGATGCATTAACCAAATCCTGTTGGATTGATGCCATGAAAAGCTTCATGAGTTTGAACATTTGGAGATTTGGAAGCTAGTACCTCGTCCAGATCAAGTGATGATTTTTTTACCTTGAAGTGGATTTATAAGGTGAAATTAGATGAACTGGGAGGTGTTATGAAAAACAAGGCAAATCAAGGATCAAAAGGAAAATGGAGTGGTTGAGCTTTACTTCGTCGGTATAATTTCAGCTGGCAGATATCTTCTCCAAACCTTAGGACAAGAAAAACTTGAATTTCTCATGAAAAAGGTTGGAATGCAAAGCATGTCTCTAGAAACGATGAAAAAGCTGGCGGACAACAGAAAAACTGAGAGTTATGGTGGTTAATCTCTTCTTGTATCATATGTTATTATATCAAACCAGGAATATCACAAAAAGATTTTTTATTTTTTTTTATATATAAAACTTTCAAAAACTAAATCAAAAATATAAAATCAGAAAATACCCTAAATTTGTTTTTCATGACATGTCTTTGGTATGGAAAATATTTACGGCGTTAGAAATGTCATTCATAATGACACGGTGCTGTGTAAATTAAAGTTCGAACAGGAAGTTTTTTTCTAATGTTTTTCAAAATGTCAAAATGGCTTTGTTATTATTTCTGATATGCAACCCGGTTTTCAAAATGAGGAATGCACGTCGCCAAAAAGACGGCTGTTCCTAACAACGGGTGATTAAGTTCATCCCGGCATGGATACGTCATATCCGTGCACCTCGAATCTAATGCAACGCTTCAGTGCATTATTTCTTGAAAAAGAAGAGATAAGTTTCTTTTTAACCAATTATTTTTATTCTATGATTCTTTAAATTATTGTGTTAACCATGGTGGAAAAGGTGTTGTCTTTCAAATCTTTAATTCAGTCATCTAAGTCTCTCTCAGAAAAAGATTTTTAAAAGGAATTTTCTATCAATCAAAAAACTGGTCTAAGCTCTTTAAATAGAAAACGGGACATTATTTGAGGAGGAGAAGATAGGTGTAATAATTCTTTTCAAATCGATCTTTTTTTGAATAATCCAAGGAGTAAACGGAAAAGGTTTGACAATATACTCATGAGTTTATAAGGGGAGTTAAAATAATTTTAACTCCAGTTAGACTTTAGATGTTATGTGCTTCAACCTTTAGACTTAGAATGAAACATATGGAAATTTAGGTATTAATTCGTTTAACGTACATCAGTAAAGGTTCTAGATTGCCCTGTGGTTATATAGTTTTATAACCCGAGCGATTTTTTCCACAAAATTTTTGGATTTCATAAATCAAGTTCGGGATAATTCTTTTGAAAGGGTTTAATAATTCAGAATCAAATTTTCGACACTACAAACAGATTTCAAGAAATCTCGCACCACTACGAATAATACAATAAGATCTTTAAATAGATAAGGGTCTTTGTTCTGAGGGGAGAAAGTGTTTTCGAAATTATCTTCAAACATGTCACAGTAATTTTATGGAAAAAAGTTTTAAACTTAACGGTATCAATTAATGTGAGGGGAGTTTTAACTCCAAGGGCTTCATTTGTCATAAGTTGTTAACTTTAGAGCATTAAATATAATTTCAAGATTAGTGACTTAGGCTTATAACTACACTCGATCAATATTGCCAACACCTATAGTTTTAAAATGCTTAGGTTTGTGGAAATTAATTATGTAGTTTTAGAAGCCTTGAAGTGAAGATATGTTTTTGATTCGATTAGTATTTCCCCTATCAGTTAATCTCTAAGCTTACTTTCAAAGGAGTAGAATGTATTGTCAAAAGAGGTACACATAGGTTTGATAAGTATGATGATACCTTTAGATTGTCATTATCCTGCAGGAAGAAATGTTTACATCCGAGACTTAGTTGACTTAGGTATTATCATTTCGGCTATTTAGAGGGAATAATTATGACATCCGAGACTTAGCTAACCTTGGTGTTTCAATTTATCTCATCACTATCTGTGTTAAGGGAGAGAAAATTCGTTCTTCTTGGTCTTAATGACTTTGAATGTTATGTTTCGAATTATTTGTTGTACTTCGAATATTTGTTTGTGTTTCTCAAGAAAGGATTTGCTGGTTCGGAGAGTATCGAGGCGGACTACAAATTGCTAACATAGGACAAATGACTATGCATTTAAGTTGGAAGATTTCGGTCCGTCTCATACACAATCATTTGTACATTATAAAGTAGTGTGGTAATCAGTGTTATGTGTCAGTTTAATGAATTTTTTATGTGTTTTCGTTAAACTCCAAATAATTTATAAAACTCATTCATAACTTGACCACTAACAGGTCCTCATTAATTGGAGGGGGGAAATGGATAGGTTCCAATATCGGCTTGTATTTAATCAGACCATATTTTCTTCCTAATTTCTAAACATATTTAAATCAATTGAGATCCTAAATCTCAAATGGGTTTTAAAATTTTGATCAGGGAGGGAGATGTGATTTAAATTTTAAATTAAAAAAAGTGTGATCTATTATGACTCAAGGCAGGTTTACTCCTCCCTCCATATGCAAACAATTTTGAATTTCGACGCACATGTTGAGGGGGAGCAGTTTCATAAATTCAAAAACAATCAAGATACAAGGGCTTTGATTATCTATATCACAAGTACCTGATTGATTTCAAATGTTTTTGGGCGAAGGCGAACTTATTACACAAAAGACCGACCCTGTATTTACTTTATCAGAGTTATAAGGATGGTATGGTTAGGTATATGTTCCCACGATCCCGCTAGAGCCAGAGGGATCTACCCAGGGACAATCCACTAGTTAGTGTAGATGTCCTTAGGTATGATTACAAAAGGAGTTATGTGAGAATAAGGGAATAGTGCGGACTGAGATAGAGCTAGTACTGGAATAAACTCAACAAGGTATTAGTAATGAAGTCTTGGTAAGCACTGAAGGGGTTGAAGAATGAAAAAGAAATGTTAAGATAAAGGGTGAAAATAAAGCAGCCTACCTTTAAACATTAGGCAGAAACTGGGTAACTACATATGCTGTCAGAATTCACATGGTTGATTGCTGACATTGAAGACAAGTATCATGGACCCCAGTGATTACGCTGACAACCCTCCTAGCCACTCAAAGATCACCTAAAGGATTCTTGTTTCATTTCTACGGAGATCAATACTTTTCTATCGTCTCTCTCACTCCCGAGCTAGGATGATATTGAAAAGGTGGCAGGTCCACTTCACCTCGTACTACCAAAAACTAAAATGCACCATTGAGTTAGATCCATGAGAATCATCAAAATCTCGTTAGGAATTAATCCATATTGTGCTTTTTTTGGGTTTTTCACAACACTGCTGACAACAAGTAAAAGTGTTAAGAGGTCCTTCGCATTATCCTTGTCGGTATTGCCAAGAACATCCGAGTGTACGAAAGTATTCAAAAATGAAGATGGAAACCCTTCTAGAGCCACATAAACAAAGCTCTTGGTAGGTGATATGTGAGATCATCTTGAGGATCAAGCTTGTGTCAACTGGAAAAGAAACATGGTGCGATTCTTATGAATCAACTTGTTCAGGAAGTGAATTGACGAGTAGTAGTTTTTTGGGAAAAACTTTCGCATGTGTTCAACACTGAAAATTTATCTAGCTCAATCGATTGGTATATCATTCAAAACAAAAGTGTTTCTGATGAAAACCATTGATCTTAGATTATTAAAACTTCTCGATTGGTGTCACAAAAACTCTTTCAGTGTAACACGCGACTGATTTTCAAATCAATTTCTCATTAATCAGTGGGTTTTAATCCAATGGTTCACTCATTCTGTGCTTTGCCTCTTTGAGAACGCTTACGGTTTGAGACGGCTAGTCGCAGCTGCGTAACCCTGTCAGGGATTCTTTGGAATTCTACCTAATCAAAGGCCATTATTTATACTAACAAACGGGGAACCGTGGTTCTGGCAACCTTATTCAACGAAAGTGAACATAGTCATTTCGCTGTGTTTTATTACTAACATTTACTTGCAGGAATCGACGGTAGTAAGCAGCTGCGGTGACAAAGACATGGTCAAATTCTACAACCCCATTGCTATACGTCATTATTCCTAAATCAAAGAACATCATGATAGCTGAAAGACTTACAACACAGCTTCCGCTACTTGATGCTTCTATCTTGATCCAGTAAAGTGGGAGCAATGCCGGTCGAAGGTCACAAATCATGCATGGAGGCAATACTTCACAACAAGGATGATTTAGAGATTTACTATGGCTGATGATCTCAAAGAAAGCTCAAAGATCACACAAGTCTAAGGAACAAAGCTCAAGGACCACTACAAGATGTACAATGAATGAAGAATCAAAGTATACGAGCTAAAGTCAGAAGAACAACTCATAGAATGCTAAAATTCAAATTGTATTTTCTGGGGTGACCTCCCTTAGGGGGAGATTGTTAGGATTAAGAAAAAGACTCGGTCACCCCATGCTTTCTTATATTTAGAATATAACTCATAGTTTTTATTTGTAATGTATGATTTATGGTGAGGGTCACCGGGTAATTACCCACTGTAATCCCAACACATAGCCCGTTTTATGGGGCATTTTTGTAAGACAAAGTAACTATTTAAACCCTTCCACTAATGGAAGAGGGTGTTGGAAGAAATCATTTGACACACACTCTTTAGTGTGTTTTACATATTCTCTCCATCCATCTCTCTCTAGTTTATATTGTGTGAAATATTGGGATCCTACATATCCCCCTCGCAGGTTTATAAAACATTCAAAAGATTGAAAAGCGAGGCTATGAAACTCACCTCGATCACGATCACAAACAAAGAGTCTGAATATACTGCAGATGTATCAATGACGATCTCGATCACGACCTATAATTATATCGCTCGATCATAATTCGTATAAGCTACGATCAATAAGGCGTACGTTGTTACGACGAAATTATGTATATGTATATACATACATACATACATACATATATGTGGTGAAAAATCTACTTGCGCGTCTTAATCCTTAACACTTGGTATATTTTATATACTATTTTCCATCTCATTATAAGTTAATTCAATTTGTTGAAAACTTTCTATTTTTGGTAAGTTTCTATTCTTTAGAAAACTACTATTTTAGTAAGTCTGACATCTCATAAAATTCATTATATTCATGTCTCTACCTCGTTGAACTTCTAAACACTTAATTAACTAAAATTTTCTATTACTGAAGTTATACTCCAATTATTACAAAAAGTTACTGTATATAGAACTTTCGTTTTTAGAACGAATAATAACGACTTCGACCATTAATTTCTTATAATAATATATTAAATTATCTTATTTTATCACTCAAACCGAGCTCAAAATGTATTAATATTATTTATAATACTTGTTGACTTTTAGGTTAACCTTTAGTTTTAACCCGCTATATCGCGATTTTAAAATTATCAATCTTGCGAAAAAGTAATTACGTCGATACGAACCACTTCCGGCTTCGCCGGAAGGCGGTGCTGTCCAAACCAAACGCACCCTTTTGTGCAATTCTGCTATCCCAAACGTACCCTAATCGTTAAACTGCTAACCCAAACACTCCTTCATGGAGTTTCTGCACACCCAAACGCTTCCTAACTACCGTTAACCTTAAAACCAAACACCTCTAAACTGACCAACAGCAACCAAACGCACCCTTAGTGTGTTTTTCTTATACCAAGCACACCATTGTAGTGCTTAACAGTCAAACCAAACACGCCCTTAGTATTTTCTGCCCAACCAAACACACCTTATAGGCTGTCTAACAGCCAAACGCACCCGCTTCGGTGCTACTACAAAACCCGACGCACCCTAATCTGCTTACCCGCAACCCAACGCACCCTGGCTGGTGCTAAACTCACACCGAACGCACCCCTGCTGGTGCCCACCCAAACCAACACACCCTATCTTGGTGTTTCTTTATAAACCCAATACACCCAACCCACCCTGGTGGCTGACCCGAAACCCAACCCACCCTTTGGTGGCTGACCCGAAACCCAACCCACCCTTTGGTGGCTGACCCAAAACCCGACGCACCCTTTTTGGGTGATAGAAAACCAACCGCACCCTCATTGGTGCTAAATAAAAACCACACGCACCCTTGGTGGTGTTTCTGTGGTGGTGACGGTTCGGATGATGATGACGAGGGTAGTGGTGACGAGGTGGCTGTCGTGGTGGAGGTGGGGATGGATGTGATGATATTGGTGGTGGTGAGCGGCTGTGGCGGCCAGAGGGGGGGGGGGGGGCGTGGAGGCGCGTGGTATAGGGGACTAGGTAGATCCGGTTGTGAGGATCATTTTTAAATTCAGCCGGAAAAGTCCGCCGGGAAAGTTTTCCGACGGCGGCGTGGTGGCCGGTGGCAGTGGTGGCCAGCGGCGGCCGGATATAATGAGAGAGAAACATAAGTGACGAGAGTGTGTGTGTTTTATATAATCAAATGAAAAGTTTTATTAAAACTTTTTATTTATATTAAAACTTTAAAAGTAAGGTGGCAAGTGTTTAATAGTATGGGGTTGATTTGGTAAGTTTTTAACATAGTTTTGTTAACTATCGGTTCGGGACTCGTTTGAACGACCTAACGGATGATTCTACACACGAAACTTGCGCCATTGTTTTTCAAATCATTTTTCCCATAAAAACGAGTATTTACTTGATAGTATTTCATAAAATATTTTATAAATTTATAAAAATATTTGTTTATTCTTTTGGAAAAGAATAGACACGCCTCACGGTTTATGTTTGTCGAAAGTAAAAATAAAAATATATTTCTAACCCGTATATTCGCGTTATCAACAAACGTTTTCGAATAAAATGATGATTAATTTATTAAATAATTTTTATTTAATAAAAAAGTGCCAACTATAACCCCCCCTTAAATTAATTTTTATTATTTTCTCGTTTCTAAATCTTGCGAGGGCATTTCAGTCACTTTCTGACTGTTTTCGGGTCTCGGTCAAAACTGAAAAGTTGTCAGGAATGTCGTTTTACCTCAAATTGCTTTAGAGTCCGAGTCGTGAAAACGTGATTTAGCGAGTCGTTTTTGATAAATCAACTTAGGAATAACATATATTTTCTCGTTTCTTTTCAAATAAATTTGAAAACTAAATTCGTAATATGAGAGAGATATAATAATAATATGATTTATTATTTAAATATTTTTTCAGTAATTTACCATCTACGCGGTAATCGCTTTTATGTGACAGTTACAAACGTCAAAAGCTCAAAAAGTCAAGTTCAGTCCCGGAAAAGTTAAGGGTGTTAAAAATAAGTATCTAAAGTTTCGAAAATTGCCGGATGTCTACAATACTACCCCTTAAAGAAATCTCGTCGTGGTTAAATGTGTGTTTAACCGCTTGGTGTGACTAAGGAAAAGACTTTAAGGAATTACTATACAGTTGAAAACATGTCGCTGATAACTTATTTAGCAATATTTGATGTTTCGTCACTTTGCTTAATTATAACCAAGAAATTTTTTGAGTAGGTTTGACAATGGTTATTAAATCCGTCAAAATGGGTTATCTCTCAAAATCTTATCAGGTCTTTATGACTGATTATAAACGCGTTTACGGAGATTCTCTTAATAGTGAAAGAGTCGAAGGAGAAAGTGTTGTCGCAGTGAGTATGTTTGTAGACAGTTTTTATGTTTACAGGACGAAGTATCGTTTTTGATATCTGTAAACGTTGATGATTAAAACAGCTACAGAGGCTAATTGAAGAAGTATCCAACTTACTTAGGCAGGTACTAGGATCTATCGCGACCCTAAGTCTTCGTACTAGTGGGGCCTTCGTTATGAATAGTCAGGACTTTCTCATTTAGTTCGATGGTGTTTTATCTGGTTTAAAGGGGCTTGCATTACCTATTGGATAAAGTATGTACCAACTGGACCACTTCGTAGGATCCCAACTACATCAACCATAATGACAATAAACCCTAAAATTGTGTTGGGATGCTGAAAATGGAAGGACATTTAGAGAATATTATTCCTAGAATGAGTTCAACAAATTGGGAGAAGCGCTGCAGGAATAAGAGAAGTTATCGATAGACGGCGGAATATGAGTGATCTTAGTCGTTAGTTCGATGGATGAAAGCATCATCCAATAAGTTCAAGTGTAACAAGTCTGTTAGCTCCAGACACAAGTTAGGTGATCGCGAGGATTAGCAACGGAAAAAGTAATAACTTAAGAATGAGATAAGGTAGTTCAAGCGAGGCCTTAAGATTTCTGCGGAGTGGCAAGACACTATTGTGCTTCTAAACCTTTTTATAGATTCCGGTTGTGATTATCGGATTAGAGTTTCATTATGTGTCATATTGGATTACAATTCTAAGCCCATCATTTATAATTCATTACTTACATTAAAGGTTGCGTCCTAATTTATGGTAAGTAAGAAGAAATGATAAACTTATGGTTCGGGATTTACAATTTCTATATTTATACTGAAGAGGGTCCCAATCCTTTCAAATAATGATATTTTAAACATCTACTTAATAATTTTTGAGGCAATACGCAGTTCTACTTAACTTCAGGTTGTTGGATAACATAGACGATGCATGTGCTTATATTGGGTTTGGATGAGTTGTTTATATTCATATTCGGAGGCGTGGAGGAGTAAACAATCAGGGGAAATCAACATAGTGTTCAAAATCATGAATGAGTCGACATAGTAATTATCGTATCAATCATCCTATTACAAGTCCCGCCTATAATTGACTTGTTAATACTGGTTTAATCTCATATTTCCACAAATTGTTAAATGAATTGTGTGGGCTTTGTTTATCATAGCATTATCATTTTCAATCCTCAGATTACTGTCCCAAATTACTAGACTTGTAATACTTAGATTCATACATAATTCCATGTAAACAAAATTATGACGGCCTCCGTATAATACGATATTGTATACAACTATATAAAAATTTATTCTTAGAGACCATTGTCTAATTACAAATGTCTTGAAGAACGATATTAAGTGAGACCATTGTGACAATGACAATGTCTAAGAAGTAAAATGAGTCCATTGAGGCGAATCACAATGTCTGATGTGTAAATGAGTCCTTTGTGCATTCACAATGTTTAAGAAGTAAAAATGTGGACCATTGTGCAAAATCACAATGTCTTAAGAAATGCTCTAGTATTTTTATATTAATAACTCTTATATAAATAAACGCAAGATATACTCAAAAAGGGAATTGTTAAACATATTTATATATATATATTAGTATATATATATATATATTTATATATATAATATATATATATACTATTTATATATATATATGTATGTAGCTCTTAATGCAACTAAGTAATGTATGAAGTAAGCAAGTAGTGTGTACTGCTCTTTGAAAATTGTTTGCGTTTTGCATTTATTTGAGAAAAAGGCTATTGTCTAGGGTAGAAATATGCAACTAGTTCTTATAGCCGTGCTCTGTGTACCTCATCTGTAACACTCCATATATGTGTGCCGTAGGCGGGAAATGGTGTTCGGGGGCGTTACTTGATATCCCTTAACAACGCTAGATATGTGTGAACGACCTCTAAAATGTGTAGTTTGAAAAGTAATTCTCGTTGATTTCCGTGATATTGTAATTCGGTTTGTCCATAATTGCATCACAATGAATAAGCTTGAAATTTAACATCAAACGAGTTGCTCACTTGTCCCCTGTCTGTTGCTATCCAATCGATTATATGTAATACTTCTCGCCTCCACGTTGTAAACCACTCAATGCACATCAAAAATCCAAGCATTATTTCACCTGCAAAAAAACATGCTTTTAAAAAGTGTAACATTAAAGTTGGTGAGTTCTAGATTTGTTTAAGTATAAATGCTGAACAAAGTTCTGGTCGAGTGTGTATGCCCCATTTAAAATCATTAAATCTGACTTCCAAAAGATACGTATGTATGATTTTTAGAAATCAAATAGTTGTAAAGTATGCATGACCATTTCAATCCTTAATAGTCACGAAAATGATGTTCGTATGTTCGTTTGTATCACAATCTGTTCAGAATGCATGTATTTGTTATTTATATATATAACACAAAGAATGTTTCTAAAAGTATGTATTGTCCACTTTATTCAAGGTACAGTAAAATATCTATAGTGAGTATAAAACAATGTTTACAATTACTTAAGATCATGGAAACTGCGACCGTGGGATTGTATTTGATGCCACTTTATTCAAGGCATGTAAGGTGTCAACCATGCGTAGGTGTTCCCTACAGATCAACCCGGCATTTTTGAACATAATATGTACCATCTTGTGTCTCCTCCAAGAACACGAGCATTAATTGAAAATATATGCTTACCACCATCATAGGTGTCCCCTCCAGATCACGGGCATTTTATGAAATATCACATTGTGTATGTTATTTTTTGGCCCTGAAGACCTCATAACACTTTCGTATTCTGACATGGTTATCCGTTCAGTTTGCCACTGTGTTCAGCTATCACCCCGAACGTGCGATTGTCAATTCCAGAATAGATTTATCTTTATAACATTCGCGCTCACCTCCAAGGGATTTTCCAGTCGTCTTCGAATCCCTAAGATAATCATATTCATTCGAGTAAATCAAGTATAGTTGTTGCATCATGAGTAAAGGAAAACAATGTTGTTTACTCACCGTGAGATATGCATTATGCGTGTATAAACCAAGTTTCTAGCGAGTGTTACGCCCAAAAATCCTTGACCAAGTTTTGTATCTCATGCTGAATGATATATATACTAAGTATGTATACCACTCATTTGTAATTCAACCTTGTAAATGCATTTGTAAACAAGCATGTTCTCTACCCAAAATTTTAATGTAACAAACCAGGCTAAAAACCGGGGAGCATGCACTAAACTCACTTGATGATTTTGTAGGAACGATTGACGATGTGCATCTAAATATGAGAAAACATAAAGGGAAGACTGAAGCGGCTCGATCAAGAAGTTGCGGCTTAACTTAACTGCTAAGTACAACTAGCTATGGATATTGAATTTTGGGTTTTTAATGGATAGTCACCATAAACGCTGTCACGTTGATAATGGAATTAGGTTTCCATGTTGTATTAGTTTGGTGGGTGGGTTTAATCTTAAATTAATCAAAAGTAACGCATTTTATGTAATTTATCACCGGTTTTATTACATTATGAAAAATATTATCCAGTGTATAATTCATATTGTGAATTATATAATAAAGAATACCCCAATCAATAATTCAATCGTGGTATATAATACTTTGTAAGTATCAAATATAAGAAGAAACGGTAAGTATCAAATAAGAAACGTGAGAAAAAGATTTGACTAGAACATTTCGACACGTGTTCGTAAATCACCAGTTTAACCAATAGAAAGTTCTTGTATAAAAGTAAACTCACGTCTTAAAGTTATGAATTAAACAAACGATGTTTGGAAAGCTTTTACAAAAGTTATGATTTTACCTTCTAGTCAGGAATTTATAAAAATAATATTTTATAAATTAATCTTTGTCTTATTGACGGATCGTAGCTAAAATCGTTGTCTCACTTGTAAAAGTATAGTTTTTGTTCGTGGTCGGATTATCGTATAGTTATATTTTAGTATATTTTTAAAATATAACTTAGTCTCTTTTACCGGGTTTAAAATAATAAAAGTTTTAGTAAAACATTACTAAGTATAGAAATTTTATATAAATTTCGTCATGACCTTCCCGGTTATATAACGTTTCCCCATATTTATAAAACCTAACGTTTTTCCACTTTTCAACAAACCGCGTGTTGCAAAATATCTACGTGTTTTAAATATATGTTTATATATATTTATAACTAAACAAAGTAATAAATATCATATTTATTTAACCATTAACCACCATTTTAGTTTCGATTTATGATTTATAATTCTCGTGTTATATTTATTAGTCAATTGCATAAACCAAACGAACCCTTATTGTTGTTTCGGTTAAACCAAACGCTCCCTTATTCGATTTCTGCTGTCCCAAACGCACCCTTACAGCCTTGTTGTTAACCCAAACACACTCTTATGGTGAATCTGCCCAACCAAACACCCCCTTTATGTTGTTAACACCCAAAACAAACACACCCTTGTGGTGTTTATCAAAACAAACGCACCCTAACTTGTATAAATATCAAACGCACCCTTTTTGTACATATCAAACCAACGCACCCTAGTCGGTCATAACCAAAACCAAACGCAGCCTAGCTGCTGATAAACCCAACGCACCCTTTTTGTGTGGTGCAAAACCTCACTCGAACGCACCCTATTTGGGGCTGACGAAACCAATCGCAGCCTAGCTGCTGACCCGGACCCAAACGCACCCCTTTGGTGCGGTTTTATCAACCAAACGAACACCCCTAGCTGTTTAAAACAGCCAAACGCACCCCGGTCGTTGCAAATAGCAAACCCAACGCACCCTAGTTGGGGCTGAGCGAACCCAAACCACGAAAACCGACGCACCCTCGTGGTGTTACCAATATATCAAACGCACCACATTCGGTGAAAACACAAACCAACCGTACCCTATGTTGGCGGAGACCACACCAAAACGCACCCTTCTTGGTGACTGAGAGCAACCAAACGCACCCTGATGGTGGCTCGGACAAACCAACACACCCTCGTAGGTGGCTCTATCAAACCGATGCACCCTTTTGGGTGGTACGAACAAATAAACGCACCCTGGGTTGTTTAACACTCAAACCCACGCACCCTTGGTGGGTGGCGACTGTGGTGATGACGATGATGGTGGTGAGGTGGTGTTATGATGATGATGACGATGGTGGCGTCGGTGTGGTGGTTGCAGCGCGTGGGTGTGGGGATGGTGGTGACGGGGTGTTGGTGATGGTGATGATGATGATAACGTGAAGATGATGATGATGGTGGGGGTGTGGCCGTCGCGGGACAGCAACCGAAGAGAGGGGGGCTGAGTGGTGGTGGAGGGGTGGAGGCGCGAGTGGGGGGGGCTAGGGCGTAGTGGCATAGTGGATCGGGGTTAATGGAAACCTTTTTTTGGGTTTTTGGCCGGAACACTCGTCGGAAAAGTTTTTCGGCGACGGCGGCTTGGTGTTCGGCGGCGGTGGCCGGAGCGGCGGTGGCTGTAGGAAAAATAAAGGAGAGAGAGAGGAGTGAGTGTGTTTATATGTGTGTGTTTTTATATTTAAAATGAAAAAAAATGTATAAAACTCTTTATATATAGTAAAAGTTTTAATGCAAAGTGACAAGTTGCATAGATGGGGGTCATTGTGTAAATTTTTAATATAGTTTGATAAAATGCGGTCCGGGAACTCGTTTGAGGCGACTTAACGGATGATTCAAGGCTCAAAAAAACTTGCGCCCAATTGGGTTTGCCAATCATTGTTTCCCATAAAAAAACGGTATTTAACTTGATAGTATATTCATAAATATAATTATAAATTTATAAAAAATAATTGTTATCATTTGGAAACCGGATTAACTGTTCCTGTCCGTAAAGTAAAAACAAAAATAAATTTTTACACGTATTTTTGCGTTATCAACAACCGTTTTTGAAATAAAATGATGACTATTTAGTGTAAATATTGTGTTTTTATTTCATAATAAAGCGGTTAATTAAATATAATTTATTTTTTTCTTGTTTCTAAATCTTGCGAGGGCATTTCCTCACTGATGTGTTTTCGGGTCTCGGTCAAAACTAAAAAGTTGTCGGAATGTGTTTATCAGTTCAATATTGTTTAGAGTCGAATAATGAAAAAGTGATTTAGCTGCTGGTTTTGAGAAATCGAATTAGAATAAATATATCCCCTTTAAATATGTTTCGAAAAATTACCGGTTACGCGCTAATCGCTTTTATGTGACAATGAAAGACCAAAAGTAAAAAAGTCATGTCAGACCAAAAAGTCAAAGGGTAAAATAGTCATTTAAAATTTTGAAAATTGCCGGATGTTACAAAATGTCAATGTTAGAAGATCGTTTAAACTACATCAAAGTTTCAGAATCTGCTTAAGATACGGATGTTGGTTTAGGGGGAAGCTGATTCAAAAACTTTGTCAAAAAGGAGTCTATGAAGAAAGATTTTCAAGACATGCTGCATGAATTGGGGGAAGTTAATCCAACTCATGCAAACTACAATTGTTCCAGAACAAGTAAAGACACAGAAGATCCAAGCTGGAGTACAAGTATCAAGACTAGAAGGCAAAGATGTCATCTTCAGCATTGGAAGCGCTTTGAAGACTTTATTTTTTTGTATTTCGTAATTGTTAGGAACATTGTAAGTAATTCCGTATGCCCACATATTGGGAGAAAATTGTTAACCTTAAAATATGTCGGCTAATACGGAATTACACTAGTTACTTATAGTCGGATATGCAGGGACTAGAAATGTCAAGTTAGGATAGTAGTGCGTATCAAGGGCTATAAATACCCCCTCCATACTTCCATGGAGGGGTGAGGATAACCATTTGTATCTCATAAGTGTGTGTGTTTCTTTTTCTCTCTCTAGAAACACACACATCTTCCCTTTCTCTCTTTACATCTAATAATATGGCTACTTATTTCTTTTATCCTCCCCGACCTCTGGATCGTGTTTTAGGCTAGAATCTTTATGGGTAACAATAACCGTTTATATTAAAATTCGATTGTGGGAATTGATATTCGATTGGATAACCGAAAAAATTGAAATTCGATTGAGGACTCAAATTCGACTGGGCTTAGCTCGATTGGGATTATCATTTTTGACTGAGTTTAAATTTCGATTGAGATTTAGAAATTTTGGTTGGTCAAATTCATTTGGAATCCTCAATTTCGATTGTATGTTTAAATTTGATTGGTCCTTTATAATTTCGATTGGGCTTATTAAATTTCAATTGGGCTATTGAATTTCGAATGGGCTTACTGACTTAGACTGAGGGTTCTTCAAATTCGATTGATGTGGATTTCGATTGAAATAATTTTGATTGTTGAATTTCGATTGGGCCTTTTTAAATTTCGATTGGGCTTCTGAAGTTCGACCAGGCTTTCAAATTCAATTGAGATTATTAAATTTGTATTACAAGTTGATAATCAAAAACCTTTGTAATCTTTAAACGCTTGTAAATCATTGTCATAAATTTCACAAAGCACTCTTTTTCGTCTAGATAAGATCCACACTATATTGTTTCACACACACGTAGTTTCAAAATGACAAATTCTCATCAGCAATCAATTGGGGACGCGGGTTCCAAAAATCATCCTCCGATGCTTGAAAAAGGAAGTTATGTACCGTTGGCAAGTCATTTTATGAGGTACATTGATAGGGAAAAGGCTTTTGGGAAAATGCTAAAAGATTCGATTACCAATGATCCTTATAAAATGAAAAAAATGAATGACCCATGGAATCTTGCGAGTGATGCTATAGTTCAACCTCATAAACGATTGCAAAAGGAATAAGATCTCGAGGGTAATGATAAGCTACGATTTGAGGCAGATATTTATGCAATGAACTTTATACTTCTGGGAATACCAAACGACATATATAACTCTGTTGATGCATGCAAAACCGCCAATGCAATGTGGAATCGCGTGAGACGATTGATGTAAGGAACTGATTTGAGTAAACAAGAAAGAAATTCACGTATGACAAATGAGTTTGATAAGTTTACCTCTGTGGCTGGGGAATCTATTAAATCAGTTTATAAACGCTTTTCAAGGCTAATGAATGTCATGGATCATCATGAGGTTTTACCATATCAGATTGCTATCAACATAAAGTTTCTTAACTCACTACAACCAGAGTGGAGAAAATATGTCACGATGGTTTGACTAATGCACAATCTTCATTAGGTTGAGTATGATCTTCTGTATGACTTTCTCAAGCAAAACGAAGTGAATGTGAATGCTTCAAAAGCAAAACGAGCTGCTAAAGCACATGATCCTCTCGCACTTGTTGCTAATACATATGCAAGTCCATCTCACTCTCGTTCATCACCAGCTTATTATGTGACACATCCTCCTTCAGTGAGTGATTTCGATGATGACACATAATCATATGCTTATCAAGGAGATACACAATGTGATGATCAAGAGGATGAACTAACAACTGCCATGATGCTTCTCGCACGTGATATCACTCACTATTACTCTACACCAACAAACAATCGTTTACAAACCTCTTCCAATACTCGCAACCAAGCTTATGTTTAAGACGGTCGAGTTGATGTTCAAACAAAGAATGTGGGGAATGTTGGTAGTGCAAGCATAAACATAGGTCAATGTTAGGAGTTCATGGACTGCTGCTTATGCTTAAAAGACTAATGGAAACACTACAACTGTTACAAGAGTGCCAAGGACAACTGCTAATTCCCGACTGATACCTACGGTTTAATGTTACAATTGTAATGAGAAGGGTCATTATGCTAGAGCGTGTTCAAAACCAAGACTTCAAGATTCCAACTACTTCAGACAGCAGATGATTTTAGCCAAACAAGATAAAGCTGGAATCACTTTGGATGAGGAACATAACAATTTTTTGCTAGCTGATATTCTTGAGGATGAAGAAATGGAAGAACTTAATGCTTCATGCATTATGATGGCTCGCATTCAAACGGATGCAAATGAATCAGATGTTGAACCATCATATGACTTAGATTTTATGGATGAGGTACAAGATTGTTCATCTAGCTTCCTTGAAGGATTATTCTCTAAAGATAATCATGAGCAGAGTCATCATGAGCAACATAACACTATTAAGCCAACATATGATGATGATCAAATTGATAGTAATATCAAATTTGATAATCCAAATAAGGGTATTAATAGTGATAATGTTGAACAAGATAACAATGCTCATGATCAACAGCGTGCTGAACTTGAATCATTGCTTAGAAATGTGCAAACTGAATGTGCTAATACTTAAAGGGTTAGAATAGAGGTTAAAATGCCAATGCATTGCTAACTAAGGAGCTTGAGACGTACAAGAAATGGGTTCGATTTTTTTGAAAACAAACCAGAAAATAAGTATGATTATAAAACCGCATATAATAAGGCTCTAAATCGTGAAAATGAATTGAAGGTTCAAATTCAAACTCAATTTCTTGTTTAAAAGCAAAAAACTGAGGCTTTTGAAAAGGAAAAACATGATTTGACAATTCAAATCTCAATTCAGGTTAATAATATTTTGCTTCTTCGACAAGAACATGAGTTTCTGAAAGAAAATTTTTAAAAACAAGAGGACAAGTATCTTGGTGATATTCTTCGACTTGAAGCAAAAATTAAAGAACATGAAATAGTTGTTTACAAAATGGATCACTCACTTCAAACAATTCACATGCTTGGTCCTAAACCAAATTCTTTTTACGATCTAAGTTTGAAAAGTGGTTTGGGGTATAAAAATTCTTGTCGTCTT
>BQNB010049143.1:0-42190 GCA_026074375.1 Tanacetum coccineum | reverse complement strand
TTTTCTCGTTTCTAAATCTTAGCGAGGGCATTTCAGTCACTTTCTGACCGTTTCTGGGTTTCGGTCAAAACTGAAAAGTTGTCAGGAATGTCGTTTTACATCAAATCGCTTTAGAGTCCGAATCGTGAAAACATGATTTAGCTTGTCGTTTTTGATAAGTCGGCTTAAAAATAAATAAATTTTATAAACGACAAACATGTAATAATAAATATGATTTATTATTTAAATATGTTCTAAAAATTGACGGTTGTTATATTTTGTCACATGTTATCTAGGGCTTGGCAGTTCAACCATCACCCCATACTCTTCGATCACCATCAAAGCCTGGTCGTGCCAAATATTGTACAATCATTGGCGCCATCCGTGGGACCGCTACAATTAGTCCCGTTAAAACCAAGTCAATAACCGTAAAACAATTTAACCTACCTTTCCGGCATGACAAGCGAAAGAGAAGACACACCACCATCGGGTATCTCGACACTAACCCCTTTAGCTGGTCCAAACCTGGGTGAACTACCACCCATAATCGCCTCCACTTTTACTATTAGATCTCCTAAAAATACGCTACTCACCAATCGTGCATCCACTTCGGCTAACCGTGATCCAGTGATCAGCCCAACCTTCATGGAAGCCAACTATAAAGTTTTTGCATCCCACCTAAGGGATCGTAGAAGACAAGTTCGTAATGAAGACCTCCACACTGAATTGGACTACTACAGTGAGGAGTATGATGAGGAGAGAGAGATAGAGTCGAGTCTGATACGTGCAAGGGAAACTACTCTTGTTCTCCGAACAGGGTCCCCACTTGTTCAAAGACATTAGGGAAGGGTTGTAGAATTTAAAGATGCTCCGAATAGGGTTGAAGGGAATCCGATGGTAGGAGGCCTTCGAAATGAAGAGTAGAAGATGGTGGAAGTCGTGGACGAAACCTTCCTCCACTACTCGCAGCCCACCTGTGAAGAAGTAAGAATGGGCAACCTTTATAGTCGACTTTGACCTTTAGGTATGGTGGCAATCAGCCTTTAACTAATTCAAGATGGAATCTCCCTCCTAATGGTATGTATATCTCACATAATGGTCCACCTTTTATACCTAAAAATGCACAACTCGTATCTAGTGGTCATATGCATATTTATGTTAATCCTTACTCCCAACCTAATGCTAGTATGACTTATGGTCAGCCTCTGGGCTACTCTTTTCTTACCCAAGGCGGTAATACCTCCCTTAGAGGGGCCTTCGCTAATCACCCATATGGGGGATACACCCAACAGGCTCCTATGAGCAATTACGATCCTAATCACAACGGCCCTATGTATCCTTCGAATGTACCCCCTACTAGCTATCCCTTCTATACACAACCTAACAATCCATTACCAAATGCACCTGATGAGGTGTCATTTTGTACACTTTTCGGGGCCATTTAACTCCTTAAATCATGCAAATATGCTCATAATATGTGCTTAATCGTTTATATTTATATTTTTAGCACTTGGATGGCATTTGGAGGAAATATACGTGACTTGGGCTCATTTTAGGAAGAAACGAACGAGATTACAACTCTACACAAAATTTGATAAAGAAAAGCCATACAGTGGCTCGAGACGACGTCACAAAACACTATGACGACATCGGGACGTCAAAGAGACGGTGTCTGGATTTATAGTGACGGCGTCTGAAGTAGCTGACTTAAAGAAACCCTAAGAAGATTCGGCATGGCGAAGGCGTCGCAACTTACAAGAGACGCAGTCGTGCCTATTTTACTATATATACAAACTCATATTTAGGATTTTTAAATGTGGAACTCGGGAGTCATATTTAAAGTACGATTATTACCAGTTGTTAGGTTGATTTTAGGGTTTTATAACCCTCCTGTATCCTCCTTAACTCCATGTTTTAATCAAGTGAAGATCTTCTATCCCTTTAATCTTTCAATATGTCTTGTTGATTGATTAATAGTTGTTTTTCGCTTTCTTATAACATGCTAGGCTAGATTTATTAGTGTTTGCTTATGATTGGATGAAACTTAGTTTGTAAATCCTTTTAATATTGCTTCTTGCTTATGAGTGTGCACGTTAGGCTCTAGAAAACTAGCTTCTATTATAGATTGTGAAGACGTCTAGGGAAACGTGATTGTGTAGAAAGGATACCATCACAACAGTCTTCATACTACCATGCCTTAATATGGTTTATTACCTTTTATGTGTTTGAATGTGTGTAATGTACTCTTAGAGGCCTTGTAATAGTCTTCATACTACCTTACTTGTGCGTTGACTTAATGGAATATTACATAGACGACAGGTTTGTGTAATTCGTTCATGAATTAGGAAATACTTACACATTACATCACAAGTGTGACAAAGCAATAAGATTAGGAAGAGAAAACTAAGGAGTAGTACATGATTAAGTGAACACGTTTGTTTACCTATACGAGTTTCCACAATAGATTAGATTAGAATTAGATTAGAGTTAATTAGTTTAAAACCAAACCCCTTTAAAACTGAGATTTTACTTGTTTTCATAAAAATACAAAAGTAATCTTCTTTCACCTCTTAGACCTTAGTTACATTCTGTTCGAGCCTTCCCGACACTATTCCCCAAGTGAACGATAAATTAAACCCCGAGTCTTGCCTATACTACACTACAACGATTAGGTGCTCTGCCTAGGGGGTTGTAAAACATCTTGTGCTACAACAACCGCATCAAGTTTTTAGTGCCGCCGCTTGGGGAATAGTGTAGGTTTTGAATTTTATTTAGCTTGGGTCTACTCACAAGATTCCTATCAAGTGAGATTTGTATATTTCTTTTTAAGTAGCTTTCTCTTACTCTAGCTTTTTCTTTGTTCCTTCTGTTTTGTAAATCTTTTTCGTTAACCACCATGGGAGACGAAAATCCTATCCGTACCTTAGGAGATTATTCTAGACCTAGTTACGAGGGCTATTGAAACACTATTGAGCTCCCCCGATAGGAACAATGTGGTGCCCCTACGATCTGACACCATCTGGTTGGTGCAAAACGGATGCTCATTTCACGGACTTCGGTCTGAGGATCCAAACCAACATCTTATGGATTTTCTAAAACTTGTAGACTCACTTAACCTTGATGTTGCAAATAGGGAAAGGATGTTCCTGCGTTTATTTCAATTTTCCTTTTGCGATCAAGGGAGCAATCGGCTTGAACGTCTTCCAGCAGGATCCATCTCCACTTGAGATGATCTCAGCACCCGTTTCCTTGCTCAATTATTTCCACTGGGAAGGACTTCTAAACTTCAAAATGACATCTTGATGTTCCAACAACATCAAGGTGAATCTATCTCCAAAGCATGGACTCATTTTAAAGACTTACTTCAAAACGTCCATCATCATGGCATTGATCTTTGGCTTTAAATCTAAATTTTCTACGATCATGTCTCTTTTCATCTTAATAGTCAAATTGACCGCACCGCTGGCGGCAAGCTTCGCGATAAGAACGCCAAAGAATCCTGGGAGATCATAGAGAATCTTGCTCTTTACGATCATGAGGGCTGGAATGACCCAAGAGACTTCGCTAAACCGGTCAAGGCAATCTCTTTGCCTCGAGATGTCCCGAGTACATCTGACTGTCGTCTCATTGAGCTTGAAAATCAGGTCCAACGCTTGATGGGAGCTCATCTTGCTCATAATTCATCCGTTCAAGTGAACAAAATCGCTTCTTCATGTGAGATTTATAGTGGTCCCCACAACACTCAATATTGCATGGAAAATCCCGAGCAAGCGTTTTATTGATTACACATCCTCACGTACTGACGAAGCGGGAGGCAAGTGGTTTACTTTCAAACCTGAGAAAAGAAATCTTGGTGACACCTATAATTCGTCATGGAAAAGTCACCAAAACCTTAGGTGGAGGCAACCTCAAAATTCCCAAAACAATTTTTCAAACCCACCTAATCGTTTTTTCAACCAAGCGCTTGTTCCGAATCGCCCTTCAATCAACAACTATCCTCAAAATTTATTAACAATTAATCAAATCATGAAGGTGTTGGTGTCTAATTTAATGGCAATCCTCAATACGCTAAATATTTAAGTTAGAAGCCGAATTCCAAACAACAAAATACGAAAGACTAATAAAATTGACACATTTCTTGAAGCCATCAACGATCGAAAAGACGGTAGCACTCCCAATGATACAATTAAGCCACCTGAAAATTGAATGTGAAACCCCGACCCTCTTTTTTGTCCTGCCATTTTTTATCCTGATGTGAAGACCCCAAAGCTTAACTAAACCCCTCAATTCGATCACTCCTATTAAATCGTGTTTCCAAACAAACAAATAATTGTTCTAAGGAAACAAATAATTTTCAAAAAAAAACAGCTGCAAACTGTCATTGAAATTGGAATACCAAAACTAAAAGAACCCAAAAAATACATTAAAAGATGAATTTATGGATCTGCATCTTAACTTACTGGTTCTTGAAGTTCTAGCTCATGCTCCAATATATAATGCAATTCTTGAAAAATATGTAGAGAGTTTAAAGTTAGGAAAAAATGGGTCTACGTTCATTCAAGGCGAAATGCCTGAGAAAATAAAGGATCCTGGATTATTCACCCTGCCTTGTAGACTAGGGGACTCCTAGCCTTTTGATACCTTAGCCGCTTTTGGGTCCTGTGTGAATTTAATCCCATTATATCTCTTCAAAAAGCTTAAACTTGAATTATTAGAAGAGACCAATCATGTTTTTGGTTTAGCAGATGGAACTAAGTCTTATCCTGTAGGAATTTTCAAAAATGTAGAGGTTCACATAGGAAAGTTAAAACTTTTAGACGAATTCTATGTTATAGACACGGAAAAAGACCCCACAACCCCTTTACTTGTAGGAAGAGGATTCTTAGCAACCGTCAGAGCCGTAATAGATTGTAAAAAGCCAAGATAACGGTTGGAGAATGAGTTACTAGGTCGATATTTAGAGTTAAAGAAATCAACCTAGGTGATGAGGATGTGCCTTATTGGACTACCCTAGGAAAGCGAGAGTCTTATGAACTACGACCTAGTGCAGATGGTATTGATGCCCGACCCCTTATTATGCTAATTAAGACTTCATGGATTACCATTTACCTAGAGATTGGGAAATGGCTAGAGATGCTGAACTTAATCCATTTAAGGATGTCTTAGTGTTTAGAAGGATGGTAGAATTCTTAGGAGCTATAACAATAAATATTAAAGGGAATATGTGGGAGTCAAAAGTGCTTGTAGACAAGAGAATTGATTAGAATAGGCCACCAAAAGAAGAAGATGGAGCGTGGCACATTAGGATCAAATTGATTGACCCAGATGCAGAAAATTTTACTAGAACCTTTCAATCAATTCCCACCACTAAAAAGTTGTTCGAGAAAGAGAATCCAAGCGAGATCATCGACTTGGATCATTTTCATGATTCCTAGGAGTGTGACTCCAAGTCTAGCTAAAAGACTCTTTAATAAACGAAAGCGCTTATTGGAAGGCAACCTAATCTTTTATTCTTTATTTGTTTGTTTCTATGTGTTTGAATTCCATGTAATCATGCTTTACTTTGTTTTTAACCTCGTCTTAATTTCAATCAAAGGTATTTTGTATCAATTAAATTGTAAAGGAAAATATCCGGTTTCTAAGAACCATTTCAAACATATAAAACGAATAATTTAGATTAATTTGCGTCGTGTCTTGTGTGTCTTAAGTGTTTGTTTCGAGTCATATGATTATGCTAATTATTCTTGTGGTTTATGCAGTAATTTTTACAGGAAATAATTAATAGGATACTTGTACATAATGTTTTCTAAGAAACGAAGAGAGTTTTTTTACAGAGTCTGGAGACGGCGTCTGGAATATTTCTAGACGGCGTCACCACTCCAGCTCATGTAAAATTTGTATTTTCTTGAATATTTGAAAAATTAAATTTTAGTGATTTCTAAATTTTTTAATTTTCCTAATCCTTGCAGAAAACCACAATTAAATTAGTACATTCATCCTATCTTTAATATTTTCGTAGTGTCTAAACACTAATTATTACGTTGTACATCATTATCCCGCCAAATTTTACGCCAGGTGTAGTTGTTTCTTGTCTTTGAATTGCATGTTATATTTGATGAGGAGAAGCCCGGAAGCTCTTTGGATTCTCACGTGGATGATTCTTTGATGACGATTTAGCCGGGATCACTTGTTTCTTCTCCAATATGGAGCAAAAACCAAGGGAGTACTAGTTTCATTTGCTTTTCTTTTTCCCTTTATTCGTTTTTTGGGTACTTGTATGAAAATTAGGAACAATGTTCAAAATAAGTGTAGGGGGAAATAAAGCCTTAGAAACTATATCTTTATTTGCCATTGCTTTGTCCTTAAAAAGATGAGTAATATACTGAAACGTAGCGTAGACGGTAATTTTGACCCAAATTTAAATTTTTTATGGCACATACCGATAAAAACTTAGTATTATAAGCGTCTCATGGATAGGAATTATATGACTAGCAAAAAAACCTACCACTCTAAAAAAATTCCACCCCAAATATGTGAGGTTCGCCCTTAGATCTTTAGGAATACAAGCATCCATATTTGGTGCTTAAGATGATTTTAACCTTTAGCTTGCTTGAGTTAAGGAATGAGCAATCATATGTGTCGCGTTCATGGATTTGATCGTGCATGTGTGGGTTTGTCGCTTTTTCAGGAGCATTGGTATCGGTTAAAATTATATGAGTGTACCGGTAGTATATTAAATTCTAGAACTTGCTTTAGTGATCATCTCGAGACTGCTAGTGAGATTACATTCGTGTAATTAGGATTTGTTAAATGATAAGAGGCACTAGGATAAACCCATGTTTTTAGCCTGTATTTTGTATGGTTATGATGGTCACCTCGATCATATAACTACCCCCGCACCCTTACTACCCACTCATTCTTAGTGCGAGATACCCCTAGTACACCCTTCTGAGCCTATCCTTTTCGCGGTTCTCGTAATTCTCCGGTGGATTCCGTATTATTAATGAAGAGCATTGTTTACACCCCACCAAAATGTTACACCCATATCGCCTTAGCCTTCCTTGTATGTACTCATTTTAGTACATTAATGTTATCACATTTGTAAACCCCAGTTAATTATTTGTTTGAGTACATGGTTGCTAAGTCGAGTCTTTTATTAGTGTATACAGTTTTGAGATGATTGGGATTCATGGCAGGTTATATTTTATGGAGAAAATGGGGAAGAAGTCAAATTATTACCCCCATATGTGCTAAATACACTTCATGTTATTTTGATCCTTTTGATTTGGGTCATTATTTAGTTTATGTTTATTAGTTTTAAAACTCAAGTGTAGGGGTGCAATTATAAACCGCAAGTTATGTATTATTTATGTTTCAGCAAATGGCAGGGCAAACGTGTACGAAAAAATATAAAAAAAGTGAAGTGAAAAAAAAGAAAAAAAGAGAGAAAAAGAAAAAAGAAAATCAAGAAAAAATATATAGAAAAAAACGAAGAAAAAAATTGTACGGGCTGCCATTTTGCTTATGCTTATGTTTATATTTATGTCAAGAAAGTGTCAAGAAAAAAAAAGTTTGATGTAGAGTTTTGTATATCTTTGTCTTAGTGTGGTCAAATCTTAGCTTAGCAACGCCTTATACATATATTTTTGTGAATAATTGACTTGCCACCAGTAAATTCCTCAAATATCCCCTAACCATGTTTCCTTTACCCGTCACCTATACATCACAACCCTTTAAAGACCTATTTGATAATAATTCCTAGGTGCTTACGCCATGCAGTGGAGGTTTTAATCATTTATCAAGCCTATGGTAATTTATATACTATAACATGTAATGAGTGTTAATTTGTTGTTTAACATATTGTTATAATTCATTATACACCTGAGAGAAAGAGAGAATTCAAACACTTATGTAAGGTGCTAGTATATAAATTTTGTTCTTTTAATTAAGAGGTCTAATTGATTGTGTCATAAATTACCTTGAAAGAGTAAGTTAAATGCCCCAAATATTGCTATTAACTAGGTAGAAAAGCTTATTTGCTTGAGGACAAGCAAATCCCAAGTGTAGGGGTATTTGATGAGTTCTCATTTTATACATTTTTTCGGGGTCATTTAACCCCTAAATCATGCAAATATAATCATAATACGTGCTTAATCATTTCTTTTTGTATTTTTAGCACTTGAATGACATTTGGAGGAAATACACGTGACTAAGCACACTTTGGGAAGAAACAGATGAGATTGCAACTCTACACCAAATTTGATGAAGAAAAGCTATAGAGTGGTTGGAGACGGCGTCACAAAACACTATGACGGCATCAGGACATCAAAGAGACGGCGTCTGGATTTCTAGTGACGGCGTTTGAAGTAGCCACCCTAAAGAAACCCTAAGAAGATTCGGCGTGGTGACGGTGTCGCAACTTACAAGAGACGTCGCCGCGCCTATTTTGCTATATATACAAACTCATATTTGGGGTTTTTAAGTGTGGAACTCGGGAGTCATATTTAGAGTACAATTATTATCAGTTGTTAGTTCGATTTTAGGGTTTTATAACCCTCTTGTATCC
Organism: Tanacetum coccineum; assembly: GCA_026074375.1. Classification (NCBI taxonomy): domain Eukaryota; kingdom Viridiplantae; phylum Streptophyta; class Magnoliopsida; order Asterales; family Asteraceae; genus Tanacetum; species Tanacetum coccineum. The sequence goes on along the minus strand of BQNB010049143.1, from coordinate 33,645 downwards.
ACCTTAACTCCATGTTTTTATCAAGTGAAGTTCTTCTATCCCTTTAATCTTTCAATATGTCTTGTTGTTTTATTAACTGTCGTTCTTCGCTTTCTTATAACATGCTAGGCTAGATTTATTAGTGTTTGCTTATGATTACATGAAATTTAGTTTGTAAATCCTTTTAATAATGCTTCTTGTTGATGAGTGTGCGTGTTAGGCTCTAGAAAACTAGCTTTTATTATAGATTGCAAAGATGTCTTAGGAAACGTGATTGTGTAGGAAGGATACCATCCCAATAGTCTTCATACTACCTTGCCCTAATATGGTTTATCACCTTTTAAGTGTTTGAATGCATGTAATGTACTCTTAGAGGCCTTGTAATAGTCTTCATACTACCTTACTTGTGCGTTGCCTTAATGGAATATTACATAGACGGCGGGTTCATGTAATTCATTCATGAATTAGGAAATACTTACATATTACATCACAAGTGTGACAAAGCAATAGGATTAGGAAGAGTAAACTACGGAGTAGTGCACGATTAAGCGAACACGTTTGTTTACCTATATGAGTTTCCACAGTAGATTATATTATAATTAGATTAGTAGTTAATTAGTTTAAAACCAAACCCCTTTAAAATCGAGATTTTACTTGTTTTCATACAAATATAAAAATACAAAAATAATCATCTTTCACCTCGTAGGCCTTAGTTACATTATGTTCGAGCCTTCCCAATACTATTCCCCAAGTGAATGATAAATTAAACCCCTGAGTCTTGCCTATACTACACTACAACGATTAGGTGCTCAGCCTAGGGGGTTGTAAAACTCCTTGTGCTACAAAAACCGCATCAGCACCCATGTACCCAAACTATGGCACTACTGGCCTGTTCGCAGACTCTGCTGGCTGCGTAGCTCCTTTTGTTTGCTGGATTGAGGATTATCCTCTGCCAGATGGACTGAAAATGAATTCTCATGTTGGTTTCTACTATGGAAAAGAGGACCCCGACAACTACTTACACCTTTTAAAAGGTTTCATTCATATGCAGAAATGGGAAATGCCTGTAGCCTGTCATATGTTTACCTATACTCTCAAAGACTCCGATTGGATACGGTGGAATAGGCAAAAAGCGGGTAGTATTGTCAATTACAAAGACTTGAAGGCAAAGTTCCGGTCGCACTTTAGCCAACAGAAAAAGTTCACAAAGACGCATTTGGCGGTACACAATATCAAGCAGAGGGATGGGGAAAGTACTAGGGCTTTTGTCACTCGATACATAGATGATACAAGGGTCTGAAGACAAGAAGCCTTGTGGAATTCCTCTTCATGGACCTCCCTACCACTTACAAGGGTCTGATGGAGAAGACTTACACTTGGATTTAAGCAAAGGAAGTGGCTACCAACGGAGCCCCAAGTGATCATAAAGAGGGTTTCGACAGGTTCGGTAAGGGTTTCTTTTGGGATAACAACAGAGGCAAAAAGAAGAACCGAGATAGGTTCTCTTCATACAAGGGGTCTAATCATGGACTCCTCACCAACTTATCTAATAGTCCAAGGGAGATCTTAGCAACGGAGAAGGTGACCAAAGCCTTCGAACAACCCTCGCATGGTCGAGAACAGACGATCACACGACATGTCCAAGTATTGTCATTTCCATGAAGACCATGGGCATGAAACCAACCAATGCCAGGAGTTGAGGCACCAGATCAAAGAAGTTCTAAAGTTAGGGAAACTTGCCCACTTAGTAAACGGAATAAAGAAGGGACATGCGAAGACATCCGGCACCCAATTGGGTAAATAGAAGAGAGGAGACAAGGATATCGTTTTGGCCAAAGCCCATAACCTTATAATAAACAAAGGAAGTCCTGCTTCAAAGAGGAAATATGTAGAGGAACTTATTAATGGAACAGGGGAAATCACCTTCCCTCCTGTTTTAGGTTCTGAAAATTCCTCCAATCCAGTCATAATCAAGGTTCGAGTATCCGGACGACAAGTCAACCGGGTATACATGGATAGCGGCAACTCGTGCGAAGTCAACTACGAGCATTGTTTCCTCAAACTAAAGCCTTCCATTAGATCACTCAGGGTGGACTCCAAAATCCCACTCATTGGTTTCTACGGAGAGCATTCATGGCCTCTTAGAGAGGTCCCTCTACAAGTCACTGTAGGGGAAAGTCCTTACACAAGGACAGAAACACTGAACTTCGTCATTGTCAGGTCTAATTCCCCCTACAACCTTCTCCTCAGAAGAACAGCTATGCAGAAGATGGGGATCGTAGTGTCTACAATTCATGCAACCATAAAATTCCATACTCCATGTGGAATTGACACCGTATTTTCAACCTACGAACCCAACAAAGTAGAAGAAGGACAGAAGAAGGCCAAGGAAACCGTCCCAAAGGTTTCGAAAAATGTTCTTAGATGTGTGGACACAGAGAAAGGAATTATAGTTAATGAAAAGCACCCTGAGCAAACAGTTGTCATCAGGAAGCAGCTACCAACCAGCTTCAAAAGGAAACTACAAGACCTCATGCGATCCAATGTGGACGTCTTTGCATAGACTTTTGTTGATATGTCAGGGATCCCAAGAACCATTATGGTAGGAGGGAAACCCTTCAATGCGGAGCATAAGCTAAATGAGTACAAGCATATTGAATTGGTCAAGCAAAAGAAGCGTGGACTGGCTCCGGAATGAAATGGAGCAGCCTGCAAAGAAGTGGATGAGCTTACGAAGGCAGGAATCTTGTGAGAAGTCAAATATCAGAGGTGGGTAGCCAACCCAGTCATGGTAAAGAAAAGTGACGGAGGCTGGAGGATGTGCATGGACTTTACGGAAATAAATAAAGCTTGTCCCAAGGACTGTTACCCCTTGCCAGAATTCGACTGGAAAATGAAATCCCTCTCGGGGTTCCGATTAAAATGTTTTTTGGACGCTTACAAGGGCTACCATCAAATACAAATTGCCGAGGGAGACAAAGAAAAAATAGCTTTCTTCACTGGAAATGGAATATTCTGCTACCGAAAGATGCCTTTTGGTCTGGAAAACGCAAGAGCAACTTACCAAAGTTTAGTCCGCAAAGTATTCAATGATAAAATCAGGCGAAACCTTGAAGCCTATGTCAATGATATGGTGATTAAGAGTACCTCCAAAGAAGACATGTTGATGGACATCCAAGAAACCTTCGATATACTTCGATCCATTAACATGAAGCTTAATCTGAAGAAGTGCTCCTTCGGTGTTGAGGAAAGTGCGTTCTTAGGACACCCCATCACCAAGCAAGGAATCAAAGACAATCCTTTGAAGCTCAATGAAATTACCAACCTGAAGCCACCAAGAACACTCAAAGAGATATAAATCCTTATTGGGAAGCTGGCAGCCCTAAGTCGATTCCTTTCGAAGGGTGTCGATAGGTCACTTCTATTCTTTAAAGCCCTTGAAAGGTGTACAGATAAGAAGACCATACAATGGACAACCAATGATGAATAAGCCTTTCGAAAAATGAAGGAGATCATAGAAATATTACCAATGCTTACAACCCCAATCAAAGGCCAAGTGTTGGTAATGTACCTCACGGCTTTGACAGAAAGTGTAAGTGTTGTTCTACTAGCAGAAAGAAAAGAGAGACAAGTTCCGATCTACTTTGTAAGCAGGGTGCTACAAGGGGCAGAAACTACCCATAATTGGAGAAGCTCGTATTAGCTCTTGTCCATGCTGCAAGGAGACTTTGAAGGTACTTCCAAGCTCACCCTACCAGGGTATTAACCAATAAGCCCATTAACCAGATCCTCCTAAGGGCTGAGAAATCAGGACGTATAGCCAAGTGGGCCATCAAGCTGGGGAACATAACATCGAGTTCAAAGGACGTAACTCTGTCAAAGGGTAATACTTGCTGATTTCCTGGCTGAAACACCCTCTGTAGAAGACAAAGTTACGAAGACCAAGGAAACAGAAGCAGCAAAAGAAGTACTGCATTTAGGAAACACGTGGAAGTTATATACCGACGGAGCCTTAAGCTCTGATGGTTCTGGTGTCGGTCTGATGTTGATTAGTCTTAAAGGAAAAGTGTATACGTATGCCCTAAGGTTCGAATTCGAAACCACCAATAATGAAGCAAAATATGAAGCATTATTGGTAGGTCTGCGAATAGTAGAAGAAATGGAAATTAAAGACCTGGCTATCTTCATAGACTCCCAGCTGGTGGCCAATCAGGTCAAGGGTCTATTCGAAGCTAGACAACCTGTGATAAAACAATACTTTGAAAAAACAAAGGAAGTGTTAAAGTATTTCGACACATATTTAATGGAGCACATTCAGAGATACCAGAACAAGAAGGCTAATTCCCTTAGCAATTTAGCCTCCATGACCTTCGAACACCTAACCAATGAGGTGTTAGTAGAAGTTTTGGCAAATAGATTGATAAACAGCAAGGAGGTGTCAAAGATCACAGTCGAAGATGACCCTAATCTATGAATACTTATTAAGTGGCTCACTATCGAATGATCTGAAGGAGGCCAGAAAAGTTCGAATCAGGGCTCCTCAATATAGGTTGATCAAAGGAAACCTATACAAAAAGTCTTTCCTAGCACCATAGATTCATTGCATAGGCCATTCGCAGGCTAAAAACATCATACAAGACATGCATGATGGCTCTTGCGAATTTAACGCAGAACCTCGTTCCATGTTTGTCAAGGTTACGAAGCAAGGTAACTATTGGCTATCAATGTACAAGGATGCGGCAGAGACAATTCAAGACTGCACATGGTGCCAAACATACTCTACAGCAGCAAGGATGCCGAACAATGACGTAACAGCGATAAAAAAATACGTGGCCATTTAGTCAATGGGGAATCAACATCGTTGGACCTCTACCAATGGATCTAGGAAACTTGAAGTTCTTGGCTATAGCCGTTGAATATTTCACAAGTGGGTAGAGGCAAAACCTCTAACCACATCAAACGAAAGACATGCATAGAAGTGCATATGGGAGCACGTGATATGCAGATTTGGAGCACCCCAAACGATCACTTCGAAGGACGAAAAGCAGTTTACAGAAGGAACTTTCACAGACTTCTGTAAAGGATTAAAGTTACACTAATCTTTTTCCCAAATCACAAAGCATGTGGAAATTATGAACTACATCAAAAAGCAACTGGTTTGAAGCCAACAGGGATCAGTGGATGATCTACCTCGAATCCTGTGGATACACAGGACCCTGCCAAGGAACAGCCAGAAAGAGACTCCGTTTACCCTAACTTACGGGTCGGAGGCAATATTCCAAAGGCTGAAAGAAAGAGGAACACAAAAAAAGAGTTAGCCCTAATGAAAGAGGCCTACTATCAAAACAAGCTTCAAAGGTATCATGACATAAGAAATAGGCGTTCCACATTCAGCCTATGAGATTTTGTCTTGTTGTCAAACCACAATGAAGGTGAACAAAATAAAAAACCTTACATCATAAGTGGAGCATACGAAGGAGGACTCTACAAGATAACAAACGCCTTCGATTATTCACTTATCCATACAGCGAAGGGTTCAAGCCTTTGTAATTTTACACGTAAAGCTTACCATTTATTATTTTTTAAGTCATTATTTAGACTGCCTTTTTCTAATGGGATATTTTCTAAGTGTAGCAAACTAATTCATCATGTCCAAAGTGATGTAAATCTTTCTACACGACTAATGAAAGTAATGAATTCCCTTCAAATCTCTTGTGTCGTTATTTACAACAAAGATTTGAGTCACCAAGTACTTCAAAGTTTCAATGTTCAAAAGGATGTCGTAAGGCCACACATGATCCTTATTTATATTACTTAGAATCCACTAAATTCCCCTTAACTTCCCAAAGGTCTTCGTTTAAAACCTTTTAGGCTAAGACGGAGCGGGTCACGACCCTCCGTTACAAGTGAAGTACTGCTTGAAAACCTTGGTGGGCAATTTACAAATTCAATAAGGCCACACCTGAGCTTTAGTTTGCAAAAATATGAAGTGTAACAACTATTCACCTAATAGTTGATAGTGCATAAGGGGTCAGACTACGGTCCCCTATAATCTTCCCTATATATAAAGTAGAAGGGGTCAAAGATCAAAAATGACATAAGGAACATCAGCTATTGATAGCAAAAACTTGGGGGCTACGATCCCCATATCATTAAAACCCCCACAAAGGGGGAAAAGTCCTAGAATTAGTCACAAGGACTGGGAAAATTGTTCAAGATGGCCAACATAAACCATCACAACAGAAAGATAAAATGTTTTAAGGCCAAAGCTTGATAAACATAAGGAAAATTGTTTAAAGGGTGCATACTACCCTTGGAACTGAATTACCACCAACCCGATGGCCTTCAAATAGCTGGAGAAGGAGACATAGGCTTTGATGTAGGAGCAGAGGATGGAGTGGCCTTCTGAGAAGGAGCTAACAGAGCAGGAGCATGGGTCTTCGTTGGAGTAGGACGGCGGAGAGACTTTGGCTTCTTGGAGTTCAAGGCTTTAACTGATGCAAAAGGATATGCTACGACTTTTGATAGGAATGAGAAAGTGGCAGTCGCAAGGTCATTACCAGCCTTAGTGTGTTCTTTCTTGTATAAGGGCCTATAATATTTCACCTTCGCCAGATCGAAGGGTTCCTTCGTACTCGCGACCTCCTCAAAGGCAGCACATCTCCCGAAGAAGATGGCAGAGGACACAAGATTTCCAACGAGAATAACCATCTCGTCACTTTGTACCAACTCCATGGCCACATAGGGTAGTAATTTAGAAACCAACTTTGCCCTATCACATTTAACAGCTTCAACTTCTTGGCGAAGTAGGGCCTCAACAGCCTCTAACCTACCCTTCTCAGCTTCCAAGACACCAACCTTCAACTCCAAGGTCGCAAGGTTCTCTTGATATCCAGCCAACTTTTGGCTCTCTAACAGCATCCTATCCATACTAGCCTTGTGCTCTTTTACCTCATCCGACAGAGACTTCATCTTCTGACAGAGAACACTGATGACATGATTATTTTCAAACTTTATCATGGCAGCTTCACACTTCAACCTGAGCTCTTCATCCTCTCTGTCCCTTGATTTCTCCCTTTCTTTGAGCACCTTGCACTCTCCCTTCATCTGGTTAGCCATCTTCAACAGCTCACGGGCCCTTTGATTTACAGCATTGTCAACTACGACCTTCCTGATATAGCAACGATCATGTAGATCGAGTAGCTCAGCATCTAGCCGATTGTCAAGATAACCCTTCCAGACTAGAGGGGTGACATTGGAGATCATCAGATGGCAGTCTATAGTAGTTTGCAGCTTGGGTGCTTCAAGAAGGCCTGTAATACAACGTAAAATTAATAAGAGAAAGATAATGAATTACGAGAACAAGACTTGGAAATAGTAGCTACCCTCTTCATCATCAAAAATGGTGAGAAACGTAGAGGACTCAACTTTAGCAGGAGAGGACTGATCACAAGGATAATGCGTAGGACTCTTAGATAGCACTTGTGTTCTTTGTTCGTGAACAACAAGTGTATTTTGTAATTGTGTCCTAATGAGATTTATATTGATCTCTTTTAGCTCTAGACTCAATATGTGGGTTTTGGTTTTAGTGATCGGAGGCTGGAGGTGACTGCTACCTTTTTAATACCAACTAACTCGAAGTCAGAAAGTCGATAGATAACATGTTTTATCTCTGTGGGAAATGAAACAAGAATCTTTTAAGAGACCTTGAGTGGCTGAGAAGGGTTATGCATTGCATCACTGGGTCCATGATGACTATCTTCAATACCAAACATCATCTTTATGATTCTGATAGCATATGTATTGACCCAATTTCTACTTAAGTGTAAGGAGGGCTTCTTTCCTTTCACCCTTTATCTTTACAATTATTTTTCATTCTTTAACCCCTTTAATGTTTACCAAGACGTCATTACTAGCACCTTGTTGTGATTGTTCTAGTGTTAGCTCATGCCTTAGTCAACATTTTTCTCTTATTTTCATTCAACTCCATCTTTCCTATGGACTTCTAATTCTATCTAATGGAATGTCCTTGGGTAGATCCCTTCGGTTCTGGTTGGATCATTTGACGTTATACCTAACCCTAACCACCTTATAACTTCATCGCCATCGTAGATTAGTTGGTTGTTGGGAATAAAGATCGTAATAAAACCATTTGAAAATCAATCAAAGTGTTTAATATAAATCAAAGCGTTTGACACTTTGATAGTTTCATCTTTAAGAAATGCTCCTCCTACACATGTGCATCGAGATTCAAAATAGTTTTGCATAAGGAGGAAAGAGTTACGCACTTGAGTTAAAGACGGTCACATCACATTCTAGTCCAATTTCCTCCCACTCAAAAATAGCATGCCATATGATGTTTTCGATATTCATAGAGTAAAATGGATATTTAAGATTTGAAAACATATGGGAGAAAATGGTAATAGCATGATTTTCTTAGAATATTTTCCATAGCTCCCCCGAAATTATTGAGGGCCTGATATAGTGTTGAGTATACAATTTTGAAAAAAAATTAATTTATTAAAAAATTCTCAAAACATTATACCCAAACACTATAGATTTATGAAGTGACACTACATTTTACAAGATTAGTGATTAAATCAGCAACATATCTTCAACTTCAAGGCTTTTAAAACTACGTAATTATTTCCAAACAATCCTAAGACTTTTAAAACTATGAGGTGTTGGCGATATTGGTCGTATTTACTTTTAAACCTAAGCCACTATTCTTGAAATTATATTTAAGCCCCTAAAGTTATTAACTTATGAAAACTTAAGCCCTTGGAGTTACAATAAATTAACTCATTCTCAAATTATTATCTGTTAAGTTAAAACTTTTTCTGTATACTTTCTGTGACTTGTTGAAGATTATTCGAAAACACTTTATCTCCCTCAAACAAAGACCCGTATTCTATTTAAAGATCTATTGCATTTTTTGAGTGGTCGAATTTTCTTTGAAAATCTGTTTGTGATGTCAAAAACTGATTCTGATTTTGATACAACACATTTTTAAATGATTAACCCGAACATGATTTGTAAAATCAATATTTTTAAGAAAAATTGTTTGGGTTAAAGAAGATTTCTCTTCTTTTTAAGGACAAAATGCACTGAAGCGTACATTTCCCTTTCAGAGAGCCCGGTTTATGTAGCAAAGTATACACAAGCCATTTACATAAACATTAAGTAGTTCATGCCCGAGAAAATTTATTTCCCATTGTGAGGAAAAGTTATCTTTTTGTCGATATACTTTCCTTTAAATTGAAGATTGGGTTACAGTTTTAAATAACTGTAAGCCATTGACATGTTTTGAAAATATTTGAAACTTCTGCTCGAACTTTATTTACAACTCCGTGCCATTGTTGAATGACATTTCTAAGGCCATAAATATTATCGATTTCAGAAGACATGTCATGAAAAATATTTTTAGATTTTTCAATTTTTCTAATTTTGTATTTTGTTTGTTGTTTTATATTTTTCTATTTTCTTTTTATAAAATTTTTCAAAAATAGAAAATCTTTTTAGATTTTTGAATAAGTATATACATATGATACATGAAGAGTGTACATAATTACTATTCTTCTGATTTTGCAAGATGCTTGAGTGTTTCCGAAGACATACTTTGCATTCGAAGGTGACTGAGTAGAAATTCAAAACGTTCCCTTGATAATGCTTTGGTGAATATGTCCGCAAGTTGATATTTCATTCTTACAAAATACAGTTCAACCACACCGTTTTCAACCTGCTCCTTTATGAAATGGTATATGAGGTCAATTTGCTTGGATCTTGAGTGTTGGACATTGTTGCAACATAGAGAGATATCACTTTTGTTATCATAGTATAGAGGAATTTTATTGAATGCAAACCCATTGTCTATCATCTGTGATCTCATCATAGGATTTGGGCACAACATCCAAATAGGGAAATGTATTATGTCTTTATAGTTGAGATAGCAGTGCTCTTCTGTTTCTTTAACGACCATCTAACTAATTTATCTCCCAAGAACTGTGCACTGCTAGATGTACTTCGTCTAGTGTCCTGACACCCTGCATGATCTGCATCTTCATATGCTGTTAGTTCAATTCTGGTGCCTTTGGATACCAAAGACCAATATTTATGGCTCCTTTTAGGTACCGAAAGACCCGTTTAACTGCAGTAAGGTGCTTTTCGGTTGGCTTTGCTTGATACCGGGCACACATGTAGACAACAAATACTAGGTCAGGACTGTTAGATGTAAGATACATAAAGGAGCTGACCATACCGTGATAGCGAGTAGGTTCAAATAGTATCCCTTGTGGATCTTCATCAGGTTTAGTTCTCTCCACCATTGGAGTGTCTACAGGGTCACTAGATTCCATTCCATATTTATTAGTTATTTCAAGAGCATGTGTGGATTGATTAATAAAGATGCCTCTGGGAGTTTGAGAAATTTGTAATCCAAGAAAGAAAGACAGTTTTCCCATCATCGACATCTTAAATTTTGAACTCATTATGCTTGAAAAAGTGTCACAAAGTTTAGTATTTGTAGAAATAAAATGATATCGTCAACATAAATTTGTACTAGTAAGATATCTTTTCCTTCTTTCCTTGTGAATAATGTTGGATCGACAGCACCCTTTGAGAATTTCTGGGATAGTAGAAACTTTGACAACATGTCGTACCAAGCACGTGGAGCCTGTTTTAACCCGTAAAGAGCCTTCTTTAGTCTGTATACGTAGTTGGGATGATCTTGATCTACAAACCCCTCAGGTTGACTGACATAGACCTCTTCCCTTAGCACATCGTTCAAAAATCCAGTCTTGACATCCATTTGGTAGACGATCATATTCTTGTGGGCGGCATTTGCTATGAAATTTTTGATGGCATATGTTCGTGCAACTGGTGCGAATTATTATTCAAAGTCGATTCCTTGTTCATGACGGTAACCTTTAGCCACTAACTGAGCCTTGTTCTTTAATACTCCCCCAAATTCATCTAACTTAACTTTAAAAAGCCACTTGAGGTTGATGAGCATAATATGATCAAGGCGAGGTACTAGTTCCCACACTTAAAGTTGATCGAATTCATGAATTTCCTCTTGCATGGCATCAATCCAGCAAGATTCTTTCATAGCTTCTTTGTATTTCTTTGGTTCGACTTTAGTGAGAAATGCATCAAAATAGCACCACATGGCATCGGTTTAGAGTTGGCATCTTGTTGAAACCGATCGTGAAGGATTTCCAATAACATTGTCCAACGGGTGATCCTTTGTCTACTTCTTGAGATGATCAAACGGTTGGTTGACTTGATGCAAATTTAATGGAATGACATCCCTTGATGATGATTCTTCAGAATTCGGTTCTGGAGTTAAATTATTGATGAAGGGATCATTATCAAATTGTGCATTTTGATTTCCTTGAATTTTTTCTTCAACACCTTGATTTATGACTGGAGCTTGTGTTTCCTTAGTTGTTGGCGACGTACTAGCAGATGGTGCATCTTGATCAATTGTGGTTAATAAAGGTGTACCAGATGTATCATTTGGTAATGGAACAGCAGCGGGAACCACATGAGATACAACACTTGGTGGGGGCTGGAAGTATTCGTCAAAAATGGTTGAAACAAGATATCCCAGTCTTTCATGGAATGTGGAACATATGGTGTTGAAGAAGATGGGTTTGGCACGAGTCCTCAACTAATTTGTCAAGAAGTCAAAAGTTGAGGCGCGGGTCCTGAATCGAATTGTTCAGAAGCCATTAGATGAAGTTCGAGTCCTGATCTGAAATGATTAAAAGTCATTTTTCATTTTAATCAGTTGTGAATCCCCCGAGACACTTGATTCTTAGACATCAGCATTTTTAGCAACCAAACTCTGAGATTATCTTGCTTGTCTTTGTATGATGTACTTGTATCAAAATTAAGAGTACCTGCACTTACATCAAGAGTATGTATGCATTCATGTGTTTTAGAGATATCTACATTAGAACCATGTGGGGGTTCGCAATTAACCTTGCTCATGCAAGAATCGAATAACTTTCCTATAGGAATCCACCTAAGACCAACAGTTTTGAAAACTCTACGAGTGTGTTTCCACCTAAGACAATGTCTAGGAGACATTTTCTCATGCACAATGGAAGACTTATTAGGAGAAAATCTATGTCATGTCAAGATCTGCCGTAGAGGTTTATGAGTATGACTCTTTTGTTCTACGGGTTTGTTATTGTTTAAGTCGTAAGGAATTGAACCTTAGCGTGAGAATTCACCGCTTTCAGGAATTTTGTTATACAAGCATCATGATTTGCATTAAAGATACATTTTTGACAAGTCGAGCAAACAAAGTGTTTGGAGTCCGAAAAGGAACTAGAATTCCTAGAGTGATCTACTTTTTGCACAGATTTTAACGTTACATCACTACTCTTAGATGTAGGCCAACTCCTAGACTTTTGATTATTGCTCCTAGGTTTTGGTATACAATCATTAGGAGTGTAGTGTATTCTAGAAGAGGGCATTTCTCTAGGTTTAAAGTTCTTATTTTTTTTTGTCTTTTTCCTAGCTTCCTCTAGATAGTAATTATAAGCCATGTCATTTGAACCATACAATTCTTTTGGACTATTCCTAGCTTCCAATATCGTGGAGTGACTGGTTTTGACAAATCATTTTTCACAACAACCTGGGAGGCAAATCATGATTTTGAATATTTAGGTCGTTCAGATTTAAACGCATTCAGTTGTCTAACAACTGATTGGTTTCTGAGTGGTTGTAAAGCCGGTTTCCCCAAGATTAATGGTTTTGCAAACTTAGTATATGCGTTATTTCCTTTTATCTTTCTTAATTCATTTTTCAATGTTGCATTCACAAAAACCTTTTCCTGAATCTAAGCTTTTAAATCAGCATTTTCAACCGTCTTACTATTTACTTGAGCAATCAGTGAGTCATTATGATCTTTCGTCTGAAGTCATGTCTTTTTGATAGAATCATAAAGATCTTGGTTAGTATTTTTCAAATGCTCATTTTCCTTATTTAACAACTCATTCTCTACAAGTAATTTAGCCACACTATGTTTCAATTTAATTTTTATTGTTTCAATTACATCTATGTCATGTTTAACCTTGGCTTCTTTACTTTTTTTCTTGCAAATTTTCAATGTGTTTTTTTAAGTTGTTGATTGTTGTGTTTTGGCTTGTAGCTGAGTTTTCAATTCGTTTATCTAAGAAAATTCATGAAATTCAGGAGCATCTTGATTTTTACATGGTTTGTCATTTTGAAAATTTCTTCTTTTTGTTGTATTGAAATTTCAAGTGAAATACAATGTTTTTCAACTCTTGAAAATCTGTTTGAGAGTTTATTATAAACCTCTTTTTCAACCATATATTTCATTTTGAAAAGCTCAGCGTCAAGCAAAGGACGTTTAACTTAACATTGCTCATCATCCTGGTCAACCTTTCCTTCATTATTGAATTCGGGTAGCTCAACATGTTGTTTTCCATTAGCAAGTACATTATGTTTAGTAGTCAATTGTACCTCAGCCATTGGCTCTTTGTCATATACGGATCTGATATCTGCATTGACAGCATTTGTATCATTCTGTGATCTGCTGCTGGTATCTTGCTTTCCTGATTCTGTCCCACTTCTTTCTGTAATAACCAAACCAGCATCTAATGCTTTGCATGTATCAACCTTTCCCTCTTGCATCTACATCAGTCTTTCATCCACTGATTTACTGAATGTAGTCTCTAAACTTCTATTTTCTTTCCCATAGCATTGTCATCCATGATGACTGAATTAACATTCAATGCATTAACGGTATTGATATGAACATCTTTTGACTGCAACTTCAAACTTTGCTCAATCTCATGTTCATGAAGTATTGCTTCATTCAACTGTTTTTCAGTCTCCTTTATTGCTTTAACTTTAATTTCTTTCATCCGTAATTTACTGTATTTAAGTACTCTTTTATCAGTAAACTTTTCAAGTATATCCAGGTACTTGGTAAATCACTTCTGTAAGTTTCAGGTTCGCAGCCCGTATAGTCTTTGAAATTCTCTTGCCAAATTTGAATTAGACGATCTGAAGAATTTACCTCATTTTAAGCAAAAAATTTCTTGAACTGGGTTCGGAGTGCTTTAAGACAAGTCTTTGCATTAACCTCATGAAGATTCTCTCTTTCAAATTGCAGCCATAACTGATCCAAATTATGAAACATGTTCTTTCAGAAAGTCTAATGCTCTTCACTGAAGAATGTACGAAATGCAATTTCAACCAGTCTTGGTCTTCTGACATGAACAAAACTGTTCTTATAGAGAGTTTTAAGATGTGATTCGAGCCCTTTAAACCATGTCATGCAGTTGGAGTGCCCTTACTACTTGTTGAATATGTTGCATCTCTCTCTTTTTTGAATTTGAATTCAAATGTTCCATTGAATTCCAATGTGTGAAATGATATTACAGGATCTTAAGTAGATAAAGTGATGCGTTGTGGTTTTAAGAAATCTGAATGCTTTTGGATAACGTTTGTTTCTTTCTTATAAGGACTAACGATGAAAGAGTTTGCTAACGACGGACAGACGATAAAAACTCTTTTAAAACTAAAGGTTAAATTACTAAATATTGTAAAACAAAAAACTATAAATGAAAAATGGTTGAAAAAGAAAGGTTACAATTGAAATTGTTTTTAAAAACTAAGGATTAATATTAAACATGGTATTTGACTAAGGGCTAAAATTGAATATGTTTGTTTAACTAAGGGTTAAAAGTAAATATGTTTATTTAACTAAGGGTAAAAATAAATTTTTTGAAACTTAAAGGTTAAAAATGTAAAAATTTTAATTTTAAACTATATTATGAAAATATCACGCACAAAAGTTTACTTCATCTTCTTCGTTTGAAAATAGCGTAGGTTTAGTGTTTTTTTGGAATCATTTCGAAATGATTCGACAAAAATGAAACACGTTACGATGATGTACGAAGGATCGCGATTCTATTGAGTGTAGTTATAAGACCCGCAAACACGAAACTCAAAACTTGAAAAACCAAAACACGTCAAAACTTGAAACGATTAAACCCTTCAATCGCCTTTAGAAAGAGATTGGAATTGAAGTTCTTAAACCGCCTGATGTGAATGAGCTTAAACCGCGGGTAATGACGCTGATAAACCGCAGAGACAACCTGGTATATAGTGGAGGACCTTTTAAACTGCGGAGCAAAACAACCAAATAACAAACCGCGTAAAAAAGCTTGTAAACCGCAGGGTGCTAGTGAGTTAAGCCGCTGTCACTATATCGTTAAACAGCGAAATCAAGAAAACCTGTAAACCGCCGAAAGTGACTTAAACCGTGAGAGAAACTGTTAAACCACGGACACTCTTGTGTAAACCGCGTAGCAAATCTGGTAAACCGCGGAATGGAACACCTCAAACCGCTGGTACTTTTATGATGGTACAGTCCTTGTTTTTGTCTCTTTTTGAAAAAGCTTTTGTCTTTTAAACCGCGGATTAATAACCTCAATAAAAGGCCATGAATAAGCAGTTTGAAAGACAACTAAGCCAAGAAAGGGAAGTGTTAGGTTCAAGAAAATTATTTATTATTATATGAATTGGTCTTTGTATAATTTTGATTAGTTTTATAGTTTTATTAGTAATTATAATGTAATAAAGTCTATCTTGGTTAAAGTTAAGTAATGTTGACCATGGTTTGACTAAAGTTAGGAAAATAGAATAGGATAAGCAATAAGTATAAATACCCATCTAGGAGGGGTATTTATACAAGTCTTTACATTTTTTGTAATTCACTTCTCCCTCCCATTTCTATATCTTCCCTTTGAAATGAAAATTTTTGAAAATTGTAACAATCCGTATTTTCAGGTCATTTTACGATGTCATTTATTTTACTATTTATTTTTAGTCTCGTACGTGTTTGCTTTTAATTTTAATCGTTAAGTTATATGGCGTAAGCTAAAAATTATCATTCAACGTAAACGGGCATCAAACAATTAAATGTTTACGTCAAGCAAGTGTTAGATAATTATTTAGAGGATAATTATTAACTTTGCACATTTTATTTTTATTGGTTACGTAAAGTGTTTACGTTTCGCGATAAAATACGTTTAGGCATTCCCGAAACCACCAAAACTTTTCTACGCTTCAACAAATACCTATTATTATACCCAATACTCAAAGTTTTATAAAACTTTACCTATGTTATTTACCTTAGCCAAATTATACATAAAATAAAGCAACTAGAACATACCATTTACATGTATTACATCTACACTTAATCCTTATACATTTAAACTTCAAGTATAGCTAGATATTTTATACAAGATATCAAAATCACCAACTCGTTCATTACCCCTAATTTCGAATGAAACATTGTCCAAAGGGACAATGAGCATACAAATCACCAACTTGATCTTGCACAAATACTGGGAACTTATTATGACTAGTACATGACTAGTTTTTGACCAAAGACTTTCCTTAAATCCCTCTTTATGTCTTTCTAAGTCTTGACCACTCTCTAATAGTAACTTGGACCAAGGTTAATGTATAAATACATGCCTACTAGTAAAGAGATAACATACTTCATTTCCTTAAGTAAAAATTGCACTCATTCTCTTTGTTTCTCTCCTTTAACCCACGGCCAAACTCAAAACCCTTAAACAATCCATACAAAATTTATTTAGCAAGTATACAAGTAATCTTACATCATATCTAAGGTATTACAAGAAGGTTTGAAGGCTTGGTTTAGCATTTATAATGGTTAATCAAGAAAGGTTTAGGATTAGGGTTTCATTTGATTTAGGGTTTTCTAAGTATTGGAAGCTTGGGTTTAATATCTAAACTAGGGTTTAGATCTTGTTGTTTATCATCCTACATCATATTAAAGTTATCTAAAAACCTTAAACTCTTTACATTTGTGATTTCATATGTATATTAAGTTTATATAGTGAATCACCATATAGGAACATTATTAACTTGTAAAATAGATTTTTACACTTGATTATGGTTTGATATACTTTTACATATGTTATATGGATGTTAATATCATGTTGGAATAAAAGTATAAGTATTGTACAAGTGTTGGTTTATATATAAAGAGTATATTTAAACTAGTTACCTAAAAAGTGTACTTATTAAAGATTATGAACAAATAAGTATGTAGACTTGTTAATCTTGTGATTCTTGGACATATTGATGGACTTATACATTAGAGGACTATAAATATATAAAAGGTTGTGTATTGATCACATTAGAGGACTTGTAGAAATTCACACATGCTAAAAAGTTATAAAAATAATAATCACAATTACACAACAATGTGTCAAAAACAATCTATTTTAAATTATAATATAAAGTATATTTTATTTTTTTATAAAATACTACATGTTACAAGGATCGTAGGCATGTAGAGAACTCGAAAAACCGATTTATAACAAAGGAGATACGACATTTGCAAGTTATACGATAATAACTGCTTTTATAAAAGAAATTTTATAAAAATTTATTACAATTCACCTTTGATATAAAAGATTGGTTAATTTTCTCAGAAAGTACATATTTTTAGGATTCCAAAACATTAAGAATCATAATTTTTCGATCAATAACGAAGGAGTTATGGATTTTTTTTTCATGTTTACGATAATTAAAGTGTATAAAAATAATTTTATAAACTATGAACAGTAAAAATCACTATTCATCTCAGATACATTTTGGAAAATACATTAATTAGATAAAACTTTTAATTACAAAGACGTGCTCGAAAGAATTACTAAAATCGGAGTTAAAACGAATAAGATATGACTTTTACAAGGTTTACGTTAATTAAATTTATAAAAATAAATTTATAAAAGTGCATGAACAGTAAAAGTACTGTTCACAAGAAGACTTAAAATATGAAAATGTAATATTTTGATAACTCTTCTTAATACGAAAGCGTGAACATAAGAAACGGACTAAAAATGATAAAGTTACGCCATTTTTACTAAAGTAATGTTTATAAACATTTTAACTTTATAAATATGATTTCACAAATACAATTAGATGGTGATGTAGCTATACAGAATTATATACGGTATTATTTTTTCAAAGTACTTAGTACTCATACGACCTATAATTAATTAGGTTGCATTCGGGCGTATTCGTGACGCATTTTCTGTTAGTGATTTACATTATCGATTCACTCACTCAAGGTGAGTTTATAGCCCCTCTTTCACTTGTTTTACATTTACTTACAAATCTCGAGGGAGAATACATGCTCGTTACAACTTTGTTATACACTCATTTGCATATCTCACGGTGAGATACAATACTTGTTTTACTTATGGATGCAACAACTTTACTTTTACTCGAATAATTACGGATTAGCTTAGGTTGCATGAACTATAAATCACTTGGAGGGTGAGCGCGAATGTTATAAAATAGATCTATTCGGGATTGACAATCCCCGTTCGGGTGATTAGCTATCACTCGACAAACGCACGTTATACCAGGTCGGAGCACGACTGGATTAGTGTCTACAGGGCCAACAACTACATACTCATGAACTCTTACTGTGCCTTAAATAAAGTGGCATAGATATAAGTTTACGTCGTAGTTTCATGAACTTAGGGGAGCAATCGTAATCATACATGGTGACTATCGTATAGGATACAATGGTCATGCATACTTTACAAACGCTTTGTTCCAACTATACTTAACTTTTTGTGACTATAGTATGTGATATAATAGTCATACACATCTTTGATATAACATTCATGCATACATTTTGATGACTATCGTAACGATTGAAATGGTCATATACTCTTTACAAATCTTTGATCCAACATTTACATTTACAAAAATCTATGAACTCACCAACTTTATGTTGACACTTTTAAGCATGTTTTTCTCAGGTGAATTAAATGCTTGGCTTATGTGATATGCATTGGAGTCTAAACAATACAAGATTACTTTTCAAACGACACGTTTAGAGGTCGTTCTCTCAGGCCTTATGCAATGGTATTATGAAGTAACGCTCCCGGACACTATTTCACTGCGACCCAATTTAGGGGTGTTACAAAAATGATGAAAAAGACACTCTAGCTCCTCTCTTTTATTCTATAAGCTTTTATATGATTACTACTATGCAAACATGACATATAACAAGTGGTATCAGAGCCAGGTTAGATCTGATGTGTGTTTCATGAATTAAATCGAGCTTAACCGTGTGAAATTTCAATCTACAAGCATTCGTATCGATGAATAGTAGGTTTCGTATGAGTTAGATTTATGATTTGATGAGTTTTTGATCTTAAAACGCAGAATAATAGCTTTCGTAACCATCAAATTGTAGGTTTAATATATAGATTACAAAAAATACGTGTTTTTCATAGAATTTGATCGAAAAATATAGATTTGATAGCTTTCGTAAGCAAGAAATAGGTTTTGGTAACTATTTTTAGGGGGGGAAACAGCTTTCGTATTTCAGTTTTGAGCTTTCGTATTGTAGTTTTAGTTTCGTAACTGTCATACGTAAGTGATTTATTAGCTTTCATAACGTAGTTAAACTTTTGTAACATTTACAATAGCTTTCGCAACATAGAATTTTATCAATTTGGAAAAGATAACATTGAGATTATCTTTTTAAAATGCTTAGAATCAGATTGATAGATTTTTTCTAGGTTTCGTTGCTAAGAATTTACGAAAGTAAGGGATTTCTTAGATTTTACAAAAGTAGAGGTAATTTGGGATTTACGAAAGGAGGTTTCGTAAAATTGGAGCTTTCGATAACCGCTTGGTGTCGTAAACAGTGGAAGCTTTCGTAGAATTATGGTTTCGTAAACAAGAGGTTTCGTATCAAATGCTTGGTTTTGGTTTTGTACTTCCAGCTTACGTATCACAGGTTTCGTATGTGAGTTTGCGTATCACAGTTTCTTAACTTAGGGTTTCGTAACGAAGGTTTCGTATTACACTTGAGGTTTTGTAAGACATGGTTTCCTAAGACTTGTTTTGTAACAGAGGTTTCGTAACATTGGTTTCATAATTGGAAGATTTCGTATCTCATTGGAAAAGGTTTCGTAACACAGTTTTGAGGTTTCGTAAACTATTTTAAAGGTTTCGTAACACAGTTTTGGGGTTTTGTAAACTGTTTCAGAGGTTTCGTAACACAGTTATTGGGTTTCGTAACACTATTTCATAGGTTTTGTATCTCATACTTTCGGTTTCATAACACAGTTTAAGAGGTTTTGTATATTCTAATTTTGGAAAATTAAGCTTTCGTAACATGGCTTACCTGTTACTTAGACTTTCGTAACAAATCGAAGTTTGGTTTCTTCAAGGTTACTTCATTGTAATACAAGACAAGGTTGTAATTGCTCGTTAACTTTACGATTACAAGACTTTATCTCCAAAACGATCCAAGTTTGCATTGTAATCATTTGATACAACATGTCTACCTCAAATCAACAAACTCTAGCAGATTCGGGAGCTAATGAAAGACCTCCAATGCTTGAGAAAGGGAATTATATTCCATGGGAAAGTAGATTCATAAGGTTTTGGATAATAAGCTTGAAGACTAGGAGCGGATGTGGAACTTTATTCAAAAAGGACCTTATAAAAGGCCAATGATTCCTAATCCAAACAATGATCAGGAAGAGATACTTGAACCATTGTCCAAAATGACTGAGGGTAACAAGAAGCAATACATTGCTAATGTGAAAGTCATGAATTATCTTCTTCAAGCAATACCAAATGATATATACAATTCAGTGGATCCATGTAAAAATGCTAAGGAAATGTAGGAACGAATTAAAAGGCTGATGTTTGGTTCTGATGTTACTAGCCATGTGAGACACCCACGTCTCATGGATGAGTTTGACAAGTTTGCAGCAAAAGAAGGAGAATCGTTAGAATCAGTGTATGAAAGGTTGACAACGCTTGTGAATGTTATGGATCATAATAATGTTCGTCCTATTCTAGTGTCAATCAACACCAAGTTTCTCAATTGTTTGCAACCAGAATGGAGCAAATATGTTACCATAGTTTGTCACAATCAAACTGGTGATACAATTTCATATGATGTGTTGTATGATTCTTTAGTACAATTTAAACCACATGTTCTCGCATCCAAAGCGAAGAAAGCTACCACGAGTCATGATCCATTAGCCCTTCTTGATCATTCAAATGCTTTTTCATCACAATCTTATGCAGATTCTTCTTATTCACCACAAGCATACTATGTCACACATCCTTTATCAGTTGTTGATTATGAAGATGAATATCAAGGGGAGTTACAAGGGGATTCTCAAGAAGACAAACTTACAACTGCCATTATGTTATTAGCTCGAGCAATCACTCAGAAGTTCTCCACACCTACCAATAATCGTCTTCGTACTTTATCAAACACAAGGAATCAAGCCATGATTCAGGATGGTTGAGTTGATATACAAACCAAGAATGCAGGTTATAGTGGCAATGGTAATAGGAATGCAGGGAGACAAAACAGGAATCAAGCATTTAATGTAGGAACTAGGAATGATGACAGCAATCAAATCGTTTAGCGTGTTCCACGAACTGATTCAACTCCAGGAAAGGCAAATGTTTAGTGTTATAACTGCAATGAAAAGGCCACTATGCTCGTGATTGTCAAAAAGCAAGAGTTTGTGATGCAAAGTATTTTAGAGAACAGATCTTGTTAGCTATGAAAGATGAAACCGGAAGCAACCTCAACAACAAAGAAAATGACTTCATGCTTGACACTTCATATGGAGAAGAAACAATGGAAGAGTTAACTGCAGCAGTCATGTTGATGGCTCAAAATTAACCAGCTGATTGTAATGCTGAGACTGTGCCATCATATGATGCAAAGGCTGTCAGTGAGGTAAATGCTTTATCCAAAGTTCATGAACAAGTGAGTCATGTGAAATGTAAAACTATTATTCAAACATCCGATGACGATCAAATTGATTATAATATCATATTTGATGATTCTTATGTAGAAAATAATGGTAGCACATCTGAACATGATTCAAATTCTCATGACGAATATCATGAAATTTAAATGCTAGCATATAATGTTCAAAAAGAAGTTGAGAATCAAAGACGATTAAACAATGAGCTTAAAAAGAAAAAAAATGTTGCTACAAAAGGAGCTTGAAACGTGTAAGGATCAGGTCAAAATATTTGAGTAAAAAATAATTCAATGTTCAAAATATAAAGAAACATGTGAAGAGTTGGAAATTACGGAATGATAAGAACACCATTGAGATAATTTTGAAAGAAAAAGATAACATTCAAAGTGATTTTTTCAAAATAAAGAAAAGATATATAATTCCAACATGAAACTCAAGTTATCTAATAGCTTTTAAAGAACGAGGAAAATTAGTATCTTGAACGAGATTTGTAATCTCGAAGAGAAAACTGATTCTATGATCGAATTGTTTATAAATAGGTCAATAACTTCAAACAATTCACATGATTGGAAAAGACACAATTAAAGTTTCCATGATCCTTTTCTTAAAGCTGGGTTAGGGTTACAAGAAGCTCGAACGAAAACAAAAATGTAATGGATGGTGAAAAGCTTCATGTTGTTTAATTATTAATTGTTTCACATGAATCGAGGAAAAACTTTAAGAGAGAGATGCGGCCCTAAAGAAAGTCGATTGAAAGTGTGATACATTTTGGTTCATATTAATTATGCAAAATTAAATGCGCTTTATGAAACATTTGTTCCTCAACAAGAATTTTCTGTGGAACAAACATATTTTTCAATTCCTTCTACTTCTAATAATGGTTTTGAGTCAAAGTAGTCACATCGGATTTACCAATTCCAAAAATGCCAAAAGAGAGTAAATGTTAAAATGTTTGACAAAAATGGGTTCTTTTGTCGCAATTAACGGTTTACGAAACATGGATTGATAAAACTCAGATTTACGAAGATACGAACAACGAAGTGGAGAATCGCTCTCGCAGATAAAATGTGTGTGTAGAGTGAATTTTTTGAGACAACCGGATGTTAATTTCGATGTGTGCTTCTTTATCAAATAATTAGAAGACTTAAAGAAGAACTAATTTACAGAAGTACAAGAAATGTTAAATATTTTTGAATCAATATGACAGAAAGTTGACGGAATATATTCAAAAGAAAATATTCTTCAAAAACAGATCGATCGACTTTTGGAAGTATCTTTAACAAGCGAAATTCAAAATTGTGTGTTGATTTCTGTTGAAAAACAGAAAAATGAGTTATTAAAAGCTGAACTTGATAAAAGTTCAAGTGACTCTAAAGATATTCAAGCTAATTTACTCAAGAGGATACAATTCCTTAAATTGATTTTTAAGCGATCACAAGTCAAAATTATTAATTTGAACGCGATCGTTAAACATCAAAAGAGAAAAACGGCTTATGGACATCTCTTGGAAGTCAAAATTGTCAACAATAAATGATGAGAACGTGTTGTTAAAAACTCAAGTGGATTATGTTGTTAAAGAAAGATGAAAAATATCAAACTTGAGGAATATCAAAATGTGTGTTGTCAATTCTATAAAGAGACACAGCTCAACATCAAAGAGCTTGATGAGTTATTTGGAACATTTAATCAATAAGGACATATTGTTTATGCTTGTTGTGCTGGTGCCTCAGAATCAGATCTTTAA
Source organism: Tanacetum coccineum (assembly GCA_026074375.1). NCBI lineage: Eukaryota > Viridiplantae > Streptophyta > Magnoliopsida > Asterales > Asteraceae > Tanacetum > Tanacetum coccineum. The sequence continues at coordinate 10,065 of BQNB010049143.1, read as the reverse complement.
TAAACAATATCTAAACTCAAGAATAAGCTTTGAATCATTGACAAGGGAAAGAATGTGAACACTAAGTTTGACAAATCTAAGACCTCGTGAACATTTCTTTATGTAACACCATTGCCTAAAAACATAGCAATTAAGGCTAAGAAAGTGTTCTATCTCTAAGGTTCTCTCTCCAGATAGGTTCGAAACAATCAACTTCACATCCATACAACTAAAAAGAGCAAAGTTGAACCACAAAATGAGAATGTACTTACAAGAGGAATGTATAGAATCACAAAAACAGAGACACAGACACCAGATTCTAAAACTAACAAGAGCGTTTCTCATTCCACAGGTGTAGAAAGTTCTAATAGTGTTAGAAAACCAAAGTCTAAGTGGTATGTGCTTAATTACACACACCATTTTCCATTTAAACCGGACTTAAATGACTAAAAACGTACCAAAAAATACATTGTATTTGTATGTTTTCATTTGTATTGTGTAGGAAATGGATATTCGACCAAAGGACGAAAAACGAAGCCAAAAACGACAAAATCGAGCACGAAATGGAAAGAGCGCGAAAAGTAAAAGTAAAGTCAAAGTCAACCCCGACAAAGTCAAAGGTCAAAGCCGAAGCCATAACCGAAGAAATACTTAATGGGCCCACCCCTACCCATCTAATGGGCCGGGTCAGCCCATTAAGATATTTAATGAAGACTTATGAGCCTTAATTGATAAACAAGCCCAAATCCTTATCTATATAAATATGGCCCAATCATTTTTAAAATTTAAAATCCAAACGGCCCAAAGCAGTTTAGTGAGGCCCAAATCCCTTATAACAAACTGTTAGCCCTAACCCTTTTATAACTTAACTCTGTTAGTCCCACAAGGACCATGAGTGAAACAACAACATACACCTTTTGTAACATCCGGCAATTTTCGGAACTTTAGATGACTATTTTACCCTTTGACTTTTCGGGTCTGACTTGACTTTTGACGTATAACCTTTTCAGTGTCTCATAGAAACGATTTCCGCGTAACCGGTAAATTTTTGGAACATATTTAAATAATAAATCATATTTATTATTATATATCTCTCATGTGCAAAGTTATTTTTAACTTATTTGACTTGAAAGCGGAAAAGATATATGTTATTTCTAAGTTGATTTATCAAAAACGAACCGCTAGATCATGTTTTCACGACTCGGACTCTAAAGCAATTTGATGTAAAACGACATTCCGGATAACTTTTCAGTTTTGACCGAGACCCGAAAACAGTCAGAAAGTGACTGAAATGCCCTCGCAAGATTTTAGAAACAAGAAAGTAATTAAATTATATTTAATTAACACTTTTTATTAAATAAAAGTATTTAATAAATTAGTCATTATTTTATTCAGTAACGTTTGTTGATAACGCAAATATTCGAGTTAAAAATTTATTTTTATTTTTACTTTCGGACAAAGTTTATCAGTAATATACAAAATAAATAATAAACGTTTTAAATAAATTTTATAAAACGTTTACGAAAATTTGTCAAGTAAATACTCATTTTTATTGGAAAAGTGATTCGGAAAACAATGGCGCAAGTTTCGTGTTTTGAATCGTCCGTTAAGTAGTCCAAACGAGTCCCGAACCGATAGTTATCAAAACTATATTAACAACTTACAAAATTGACCCTCATCTATTTGTGACTTGACACTTTTGGTTATAACTTTTTATATATATATAAAAAGTTTATATACATTTTCATTTGGATAAATATAAACACACACACATTGCATCTTTCTCTCCCTCATTTCCGGCAGCCCCTCCCCCACCGCCGGATTCCGGCCACCACCACGCCGCCGCCGCCGGAAAAGTTTTCCGGCGGACTTTTCCGGCCAAGACAAAAAAATGATCCTCATCACCGGATCTACCCGATCCCCACCACCACTCGCCGCCACGCGCCTCTCCATCACCACCACTCACCCACCGCCGCTGCCACACCACCTCCACTCCACCACCGACGCACCATCTTCACCATCGCCCCACACCTCAGACGCCACCACCACCGCGACAACCACAACAGTAAGGGTCTTTGAAGTCGTTGCTCAGCCCCAAGGGTGCGTGGGTTGATCATAAACCCCAAAAATGGGTTTGCTTCAGTGGGATACAGCTAGGTTGCGGTTCGGTTTATACTGTTCACCACCTAGGGTGCGTTCGGTTGAGTTAAACAGCCGAGGGTCCGGTTGGTTTGTGTTTTCATTGTGGCACCAAGGGGTGCGTTTGGTTAACAACCCATAAGGGGCGTTCGGTTTGATATATGCACCAGCAGGGGTGCGTTCGGTGTGAGATTAGCACCATAGGTGCGTTGGTTTTGTTATAAACGTGATTAGGGTGCGTTGGGTTTTTGCATCAGCTAGGGTCCGTTTGGGTTTGTTCGTTCTTAACCCGCGAAAAGGGTGCGTTTGATGTTTTATAAACACACCACGAGGGTGCGCTTTGGTTTTGCATAAGCACCAAGGGTGCGTGTTGTTATAGCGATTAGGATGCGTTGGTTTGGTTTTGTAGCAGATTAGAGTGCGTTTGGTTTGGGTTAAAATCGCACAAGGGTGCGTTTGGCTGCTGTTTAAACGGCCGAGGGAGCGTTTGGTTTGGTTAAAACGCCACAAAGGGTGCGTTTGGGACAGCAGAATCAATAAGGGTGTGTTTGGTTGGCTGCCTAACAGCCAAGGAGTGTTTGTTTTGTAGATTAACACCACAATGGGTGCGTTTGGGATAACAGAATTGCATAAAGGGTGTTTTGGTTTTGATGTTATAACATTATGAGGTGGCGTTTGGTTTTGGTGAGAACGCAACAGAGTGCGTTTGGTTTATGTAGAAATCGATTAGGATGTGTTTGGTTTGGCAGTTAACACAAACAGGGGTGTTTGGGTGAACAGGAAACCATTAGGAGTGTGTTTGGGTTTAGAGAAGACAACAAAGGGGTCCGTTTGGTTGGTTTAGCAGAAATAGGCCCCCCCCCCGCCGTTTTTTTTGGCTTAACACGACACAAAAAGGGTGCGTTTTTGTTCATATAAAACGTGAATAATATAACGTAAAGGTTTTAAAAATATTAAACCGGATATATTAATATAGATGGTGGCTAATTGGTTAAATAAACTTAATAATCATTATAATTGTTTGTTTAGAAATATATATAAAAACATAATATTATATATATATATATATATATATATATAGTATATAAATATATATAAATATTATATTATATAAATATATATATAGTATATATATGTGTGGGTGGTGTATATATAAAAACGCGCGAGTAATTGCAACACAAATTGATTGAAAAAGGGATTAAGTTATATCGTTTTAAGATAGTTCAAATTATAATTATACAATAACCAGATAAACAAACAAGAACTATACTTTTACAACAAGGCAACTAGTTTTAGTAAAAGTCGAGACAAAATAATAATTATAAAATATTATTTTACTAAATCCAGAGTAGAAGGTGAAATCACAACTTTTGTAAAAAGCTTTTTCAAACATCGTTTGTTTAATTCATAACTTTAAGACGTGAGTTTACTTTTATACAAGAACTTTCTATTGGTTAAATTGGTGATTTACGAACACGTGTCGAAATGTTCTATTCAAATCTTTTTCTCACGTTACTTATTAGGGGGGGGGGGGGGGGGGGGGGGGGGGGGTTGACTTACCAAGTATTAATAACGTTGAATTATTTATTTGATTGGGTTTCTTATTATATAATTCACAGTATGAATTATACACTTGACATATTTTTCATATGTAATATATACCGAATATATTACATACTTTGCGTTTACTTTTCAATCTATTTATTTAACCAACCACCAAACTATTACAACTTGAGGTCTGAATCCGTTATCAATGCGTCGCGTTGACGTAACCATTTATCGGGAAACCCAAATAGATTATCCTAGGCTAGTGGGACTTAGCCGTTAAGTTAAGCTGCATCTTCTTGATCGAGCCGCTTCGTCTTCCGTTTGTGTTGTGCATGGTAGATGCCTATCTGTCAATCGTTCTGCAACATCAATGTGAGTTTATAGCCCCCACGTTTTACTTGTTTTCATATACTTTATAACTTTTGGGGTGAGAACATGCTTGTGGCAAAATTATTTGCAAACTCAATTACATGGTCGATTACATACGTGTTTACATGAATGTTTACAAACTCATATTTACAATGATTTGTTATAAAAACTCATTTACATAACTCGCAATTACGGATTAGCTTAAGCGGATTGAACTGATGACAAAAACGGTACTGCCTGGGTCTTCTTGGAGGGAACACCAGTAACGGGAGTACATATTTTTACTTTACTGCCCGGGTGTTCTTGGAGGGGACACCGGTAACGGGAGTACATATTTTTACTTTACTGCCCGGGTGTTCTTGGAGGGGACACCGGTAACGGGAGTACATATTTTTACTTTACTGCCCGGGTGTTCTTGGAGGGGACACCGGTAACGGGAGTATATATTCTTTAAATCACTGCCCGGGTGTTCTTGGAGGGGACACCTGTGATGGGTATATATATAAGTCTACGTCACAGCTTCATGAACTGTAAATCACTTGGAGGGTGAGCGCGAATGTTATGAAATAGATCTATTCGGGTGAATCCCCGTTCGGGTGATTAGCTATCACTGGGCAAACGAACGTTATAGCATGTTGTCTACGTGAATGTTATAAAATAGATCTATTCGGGATTGACAACCCCCGTTCGGGTGATTAGCTATCACTGGGCAAACGAACGTTATAACATGTCAGATTACGATTGGTTGGGCCTACAGGGCCCACAACACTTACATATGAACTCTTACTGTTATATTAGTGCATCGGTTTCATGAGCTTAGAGTAATCGTAAACATTGTTTTATACTCACATGGATATTTACTGTGCCTTGAATAAAGTGGCAATACATACTTGAAACATTTTGGTGACATTAAATTGGTCATGCATTCTTTATAAATCTTTGGGAAAAGATTGGTACTTTTGGTGACATTAAATTGGTCATGCATTCTTTATAAATCTTTGGGATAAGATTGGTACTTTTGGTGACATTAAATTGGTCATGCATTCTTTATAAATCTTTGGGATAAGATTGGTACTTTGTGACATAAAAATAGTTCGTGCATTCTTTATAAATCTTTGGGATTTTTACATGGTACTGTGATGATACAGTGGACAAATACATTCATTTGAAACTTACATTCATATTTAAACTAACCTATGAACTCACCAACTTTATGTTGACCGTTTTAAGCATGTTTTTCTCAGGTGATATAAATGACTATTGGGGGGGGGGGGGTGGGGGGGGGGGTGGGGGGGGCTTACTTGAAGTGCATTGAGAGTCTATACATTCAAGTTTTTTCATGGTGATGCAATTATGGGATAGAATGTATATTAATTTATAAGGAAATCAACAAGATATTTTCAAACGACACATTTATAGGAGAGGTCGTTCTCTTATCAAGCGCCGTGTATTTATGAAGAAAACTTCCTCCGGACATACTTCCGCTGCGACACGCATTTTTTGGGGTGTTACACCTTTGAGGGCCTTTCTTGCCAATTCACAAAAACTATTATACACCACATGGACGATGGTTGCAATTACTCTATACACATTTAGGGACCAATTTTGCCATATCCCCCAAACTTTACCCTGTTAAACAAACACACAGTAACACAAGTTTTTCCCGCCAATACTATTCCTTCACCCCTGTCGTTTTCACCTCAAACCATGCACCCACAGACAAACCATCACTCTCAAACCCTCACCCCACCTCACTACACTCCAATTGCCACCTTGGCAATCCCTCAACATACCATTGGCTGAAAACAATCAAGGGACACGATTTGAGACCTTGGGCACAAAGCAAGATAGATGGCTATGATTAACTTTGAAGACTCCCTCACAAAGAAAACACACAAGCTGAACTCTCTTAGAAAAGAAGCACACTTCAAGGCTTGAAGACCTAGTATAAGTAGTAGGCATTTGTAGCTTATTTACCTTTGTCGAATTTGTTAAGTCCATGCATTTGTATTAACAATTTGTACCATTTTAAATACTGCATTTTTATTTACCTGTCATTTAATTATTTGTCTTTTAAATACTTGCATTGTACCTTTTCTTAAGTTAATGAAATTTACTGTTTTCTTTAATTATTGTCATTTAAGCTTACTTGTCATTTAAATACTATTTATAAGCCTTTGTATAAGCTTTTGAGTCATTCAAAACTTATTTGAAAGCTTGTTTTCTTTTCTGTCAAAAAATCAAAAAATCACAAAAAAAGGAAAACTGTCAAAGCAAAGAAGCAAGGTATATCTTGGATGGCCTTGGTTTAGAGCTTCTTGGGAAGCATATTGGAAAGGTTTATAAGCTTTTGAGAGCTTATTATCTTGCCAAAAGCTAAGGACCTCTTGTAATCTCTCTTTTAAATTTTTGCCATTTACTGTTCATTAGCTTATTTTGTCTTTATTATTGCTTATTCTTGATATTTTACTTTGTTTTATGCTTATTTTGAAATGTTAATCTTATTTTGTCCTTAGTTTATGTTTTTACTTGAAACTGTCCTTTATATGCTCTTAACTGCTTATTGCTTATTTGTTAATTTAAGTGCTTATCTTTGTTTGCATTGTGCTTATTTCTGTTTATTTTTGCCTTGTTGCTATTTGTCTTTAAAACTCTTTGCTTAAAACCCTCTTAATAAGCTTAAAATTTGACTTTTCTTATTTAAAGGGGTGTTTGGGTCAAGACCCAAAGTGGGTCAAAACTGGTTTTAAAAAACTTGTGGGTCACTTGGCAATCTTGTTCAAGCTTTATTGAGTCATTTTCCATCTGTTTTTAAAAAGTTTAAAGGATTTAAAGTTGTTTTCAAGTTTTTTCTAAGTGATCTTTTATGACTGTGATGACAAACAGTCCATAAGAGCTTATTTGATTAAGCTTTCAAAACATTCTTTCTCTAGTTGTTTTTGTGTTGTTTTTAAGTCCTAAATGCAGTAGTATAGAAATTTTTTTTACTTAGATTTACTTTGGTTTTATGCAAATCTGTCAAGTCTTTGTTAAGTAAATTTTTGTATAAAACTGCCCATTTTTCATTTCCAAATATCAGATACTTAAACTTGTTTTTAGCTTTTGAAACTTTGAGCACAAGCTCATTGGTGGGTGTTTTAAATTTGTTTTAGCTTATTTTAATATTTTAAGCTTATTTTCTAGCTAATTTGTAGGCTGCAAAAACCAACTTTTTCTTAAGTCTAAAAACACTCATCATATGCTGAGTGTGTCTGCCCCTTTTCATTAGCCTTTTTTGTAGCTTATCTGAGATTCAAACCTTTTTCTTTTTGTTGATTTTAGTAGCCCATAAGCTGGTCTTAAAGCTCATATGCCCCCATTAAGCCATAAGACCCCCTCTTGGTGCTTAAATTTAAGCTCAAAAGTGACTCTTAGGCTGTTGGGTATGCAGTAATTGGCCCTTTGCTTATTTGACTTATTTTTGCTTTTCTGCTTAATTGCCTTTGCTTATTTTTGTTTGTTCTAGCTTATTAGGAGTAGTTATCATCTGTTTTAGCTTTGTCTGTTTTGCCTTAGCTTATCTTGCCTCTAGTTGCTTAACAGTTTTGCTTATATGCCTTAGTTTAAAAAAAAGTAAAAACTACCTCCTTTTCTTGCTTATTTTCCAGCTTATTTTTGTGATTTATAAAAAGTTGCTTTTTAAAATTTGCTTAACTTTGTTAGTTTTATAAGTTTTAAAAAAAAATCATTTTCCAAAAAGGGAGGCCAAGGATTCGAACCCTGGACCTCCCCTTTAACACACATACATACTTAACATCACACACACTAACCACGGTGCCAGACCAGGACCATCTGTCCTAGTTTGCACTAACTTTTCTTTTATACTTGTTTTTCCATTTAAGCTTTTAACCACTTTTGGCTTATTGGAATAAGCTGCTTTCCCAGTTTTATTTTTCCTATAATCAGCTAACTTTTAGCTACTTTCCATAATTTTTTTCAGATTTTTCTCATTTTGTTTACTATTTTTAATCGTTTTTTCTTTTCAAAACAGTTTTTAATTCATTAAAAATTATTAAAAAGTCAAAAAAATATAATTCTTTTTTAGAAAATTTTCTTTTATCATTTAGCATCTAGGAAAATTAAATTTGCATCCGTAGGGTTAAAATTTCTCAATTTGGTTTTTTAAAGAACGGGTTTTCAATCCCGTTCTCGTTTTTAGGTTTTAATCACTTTTAGCTTTCGTTTTTAGGTTTTCTTTAATCGTTTTTGCATTTTAATCATAGAATTAGAAAAACCAAATCCAAATCTCTTAATCCATTCAATTCACATGATCACAAACGTTCTCGATTTTCAATTCACACCTCATTGGGAAACGACCCGGTAGATTTTTGATTTTCCTTTGGTCAAAAGGAATTTCTTTGAGTCTTTTAGAATACGTATACTATAATTGAATTATAATTATTGATTTTCCTTATATATTTATATTATATTTATATATATTAAAAAATCTTTGGTTATCAGTGCTTATAATGGTTTATGCAAAATTTAACGTACGGAAAATTAGAACGATATATATTGCCTCTGTTATTACAACTTTTACATAGCAGAATTACAGTTCGAGCGTTTTATGCATAATTAGTTCGCTACATAAAATCACAAAAAACTTGAAAGTTTGTTGCATTTTGGTGTAGCTTTCCTTAATTTAAGTTAGGGGTAATGTGGGAAATGTATACCATTATACACAAATGTATTGCTCTGATATCAAAAACCACGCAACTTGCTTTTGAATGCAAATAGTGACCTAAAAAATTATGGATTTGAACAGCTAACACATGACCGAATATGCTATAACCAGGTGGTATAGAGCTGCCGAGTTGTTTCTTAACTGCTCAGAGTATACTACAGCCACCAATATATGGTCTGTTGGTTGCATTTTATAGGAGACTGCTTTTATATGTTTATATCATTATCTTTTCTAAAAAAATCTTGAATCCACTCATCATCACACAATGTAATAGAATAGAATAGAATAGAAAACGAATAATTTAATCATTTGTTACAAGGAGTGTTTTGCATTAGGTGCACGGTTTATCATTCCTGTTTTTAGTTCTATATAACTCAGATCATGTGTGATTCCGCTAATTGTTTTCCGTTATGTGCTGCAGTGTCTTAATATAATCGTCCATTATCAAGTTTAAAAGTGTTAATTTTTAGATGAAAGTGACCACTAACTCGATTGCTTTATTTATTTTACGTGTGCAGTAGTTTTGACCTTCCGCATATAAAAGAGGCACCTTTTATGTATGTGATAATATCCCTACCGTCCAACAACTTCGTAAAGACATCAATTCCAAAACAAAATTTAAAAATGTTCTTAATTTGATTCTTAAAAAATAAATTGTGTATTTTTGGCGTAGGTTATGTTAGAGATAAGGAAGCAACTGTTGCAACCTTGGATACTGAAGGATGGTTAAAGACCGGTGACCTTTGTAATTTTGATTCTGATGGCTTCCTTTACATTGTTGATCGACTGAAAGAACTAATCAAATACAAGGCTTATCAGGTGAGGTTCTAGCTATGCATACTTTTTTTTCGTGGCATCTATGTAGTTACAGTTATCATTTCCCCACAAGTTATTCTCTTTTACATTAGTTATCAACTTCAATTTACTATTCATTCTATTTTTTTCCCTTGCCTTATACTAACATATTAAAAGTATTGCAGGTCTCGCCAGCTAAATTGGAGCGGGACCTTCAATCAACTCCAGAAGTCGCAGATGCTGCTGTGATTCCGTAAGTGCTTAATATTTCTCACTAGATCTGAATAACATAGGTGTGGGGGACAACAGATAAAAACAGATAGTTTGATGCATAGGAGAAACGAAAAGGCTTGAAATTAGGTTGACTTGAAACACGCTTTGTCTATAACTTCTAAATTTTTGTACATAGTTAAGTATTATGTTATCTGATATGTGCTTAAGTACACATATCTTTTACCTCTAAAAACGAGCTTAAATGACCAAAAACAGACAAAAACTGCTAAATATATGCT
>BQNB010049142.1:0-42190 GCA_026074375.1 Tanacetum coccineum | reverse complement strand
CGTAACATCCCAAAAATAATGAGAACAGAAAGTTAATGCTTCTTCTGCAACATAACCCTCCGCTATTGAACCTTCTGGCTTAGCTTTATTTCGTACATATTTTTTAGCTTCTTCATGTATCTTTCTCTTGCCTACATGTTGTGTTAGCCTCAAAATATTGAGTCGAACAAGGAAGCTCGGTCATTCAACAAGGAAGCTTCGGTCTTTATTTAAATATACGTTGTAATAGGCTAGAAAGGGAACCGGGCTCGATATGTAATCTAATATTGCACGTGTTGCGGGCTTAAGCCCAAGCAAAACCCGAGCCCGATTCGTGTCAAAAGACCTTAGGCGTCCCAATATAGCCAAGGCACTATAAATACCCTTCTCCACACAAAGAGAATGGTTGGTTGTTCTCATTTCTTTCTCATAGCAATCCAACCTTCTTTCTTTCTCTCCTCCTTCTCTCTACTTTCTCTCTCTACATCTCATCTTATTTCTTCCTCTTTTCTATTCAATCTACAATGGTGAAGTGAAGTGATTATTTGGTTCCTACAAGTGGTATCACTTGCCTCGAGTGGGTTTAGTTGTATATTTAGCTGTATAGGGACTTTCTATTTCTAAAAAACCTTCTTTTTTTTTTTTATGTCTTGGAACTTTTCAAGATAGTCCTGATGATGAAGAGGATACAAGAAGTAGTCAAGATACATGAATGACCTAGAAATGGAATTTCATGAAAGCGCTCTTTTAGCCAAGTCTAAAGTTTAGGGAGTTGCGGTTCAAGAAGGGTCCCTAGAGGTTCAGTGGAGCAAAGGCAACATTATACCAATCTAAATGCAACAAATGTGTAGAAAATTTGGATACTTTGCAAGAGAGGGGTTTTTGTATAGTCTTCGGTTCCTGCTTACCTAGTCTCTTTTTTTAAAACAATCATCTACAAAGGTATCAGGTTTTTTGGTCCACATAGTTGTAGATCTCTTAAATGTTAGAATTGGACTTCAAATATGAGTTGAATCCATTATGACTACTATGGAAATGCTAAATGGCCCGTAGCTGGTACGTTGTCGGGTATGTTTTGACGATGTTGGGTAGATTTTAATTGGGAGGGGGGGTGGGCGATAGTGTTTGGTGGGGGCTATTTAAAACCAAAACAAACAAAAAGGGACTTGATTGAGGGCTGTTATTTATTCCTTTTTGTTGCAAAGCCATAGGCAAGTGGGATGAAGAGGAAGTGTATTCTGATGACAATGAAATGGTGGAGGTAAATGTACTCATGGCACTTGCTGATGATGAAAATGGTGTTGTTGGCAAAGAAAGTGCTAGAAATGATGAATGGGTTAAGATCTCCATGAGAAAGGTACACACTCTTCTTGAAATGGAAGATAATGATGAAAGAAAATATTTTCTTGATTATGTGTGTGTTGGTCTTAATTTTGTTGAGGAACAAAGAAATAATCTTGTAATAAAGCATAGAGATATTGTTAAAGAACTGAATACATGCAAAGAAAAATTGTTAGAACTAAAATAGGCAAAGCTTGAGTGTCTTACAATGCAGCATGTAAAGAGTGAAATTCTTAAAGAGAATCAAAACCTAAGAAAAGAACTAAAAGAGCTAACTGAAATTATTGAAACATGGCTAACAGTTCTAACAAGGTAAATTAGTGTATCAGTGAAAAAATTCCAAATCAAAAGAGAAAAACCTTAGGAATTGATCACCTCACTGAAGATCCCTCCAGTTCTGAGCAAAAAGACTCAGTCTTTGTAAAATATTTAACTGATGATACCAAAGTGTCTATTCCTAATGTTGAAAGACCATGGCTATCTGAAGTTGAAGGAGCTAATTTGCCTAATCATGACAATGGTAGAATTCTTCCTTCTGAATCACATGTGAATATCACTAACTCCTTAGTCACTCTGAGTATCACTAACTCTTCAGTCACTCACTATGATTTAGCTAAAGAATCATCCTCAGTTTGTAGCATCCCTCTTCCTTTACTAGAGAAATTGGATGGTGTTGAACCTCTATCTGGACCTAAGACCATCAAATCAATTTTGAAGTCTTGTTCAACTGCAAAAACTGATACATTAAAAGGTGTCATCATAAATGAACCAACCAATTCCTGAGCTTCTGCTAAGGGAAATAAAAGTAAAGGAAATAAAAATGTCTCACTTTCCAAAAAAGGTTCAGCTTCTGCTAGTAAACTAAAGATGACATTTCTTTGTCTGTTGTAATGAAAGAACTAAATGATCTAAAATTACAAATCAGCAAGAATCAGTCTGCTTACTCCAAAAATAACAAACCTCAACATATTCCTCAAAACTCACTCTAAATAAAATACAAAACACAATTCAAGAAATCTTATGAACTTTGTGGAATGGACAATCATCTCTTTGAGAATTGTTAGAAAGTTTTGTTTTGTACGAAATATGAGAGAACTGATCACAGAACTTGTGATCATGCTGAATTCATGAGCTCCATGAACATGTCTCAACATCTCCAAAGTCAAGGTAGGTCTTCCTCAAGATCTCGAACCTCAAGACCTCTCATTTAAAAACAACAATGGCAGAACAACAAAACCCTCAACAACCACCTCCACAAACACCACAGCAGGTTCAACCAGAATCCCCAGACACTCCCATTCCATATGATCCTGCACCTCAAGTTGATTTCAGTCCTAATTTAATCAACATCAAACCCAACAATGAAGTTGCAACACTTTATCCTGAACACAATAACTCAGCCTACTTCCTAGTAGTATTTGACTTCATCTCTAAGAGTTGTCTTCGAAATACCTTCCCCAAAACACCTTCCCATCAATACAAGGAATATCTTGTTGAGTTTTGGTACACTGCCAAAATTCTCTTAAAAACTAACAAGGTTTGGTTTTCAACTCCCATTGGGAGCACAAAATGAGAAGTTGGTGTCAACTCCTTCGAAAATGCCATTAGGGAAAACTACTTTTCTCACTCAAAAGATTATGCTGAACTACCTTTCTAAGAGTTGGTCAATTTTTTTTTCCAACAATTAGGTATAGTGGTCTAATTAAACCCACTGGCACTCTCAAAATAAGTTTTCTTCCTCCTAGGTGGAGGTTGCTAATGACCTAAATCCTTTAGTGTTTAGGGGGGAAAACTGGTGGGCATGACTAAATTTGAAATAATGATGCTATGATACTTTACTGTCTAGCAAATGAGGTAAACATTGATTTTGCAAAGCTAATATGGGAAGCTCTTATTTCAAAACTAAAGAAGAAAAATAGGGAAAAGGTTTTTCCATACACCAGGTTTATCTTTGTTGCTAGAGCACAAGATGCAATATTATGAGAATGATGAAGCTACACCACTGCCCACTCAAATCTTCAGTGTCAACAATTGTACACTGAAGAAAAACCAACCTAAAGGACCTTCATTCACTAACCACATGTTGGCTATTTGCACAGCAAATGAGCCATTGGCATTCCAACTCCCACAACAACTCGTCAAGATGACAAGATAAAACCTGAAGGCAAAAAGCCTGGAGCTAAAACTGGACGAAGGAAATCCAGTCCTTTGACAATGAATAATCCTTTGTCCAAACAAAAGGTGTGCCTCTCCCAAAAGAGGCAACTAGAACTTAAACTGACCATTCAAAAAGGAGAAAGCAGTTTGGTATGGACAAGGACAAGAACCCAAGCTACCCCTGAGCTTCCACACATCTGGTCATTGGACTGCATAAAGAGGCCCTGCAAGCAACTAGTGACCCAAGTTCTTTAAGGGTCACTTGTGTAGTAAGAGCCGACCTTCAGCTCAATAGTGTGGAGTCAGCATCTTATCAAGAACTTGTCTTTTCAGCTTCTACGTTGTCCAATCTGAGTCTACACTAGGACATGATGCTTTAGCAGATTCCATAACTGAAGTTGATCCTAGAAAATCTTATCCTAAGTATTTATTATCTCCATAACAAGGTAATGATGAAGGAACCCAAAACTTTTCATTTGATCATATTATTGCAGGTACTAACCCAAGTGTTCTTGTAGATGATGTATGGTTGTTGTAACACAAAAAGTGTTACAACTCCCTAGAGAGTGTACCTAACTGTTGTAGTGTAGTGTAGACAAGACTCAGAGGGTTGTTATCGTTCTCTAGGGGAATAGGTTAGGAAGGCTCAAACTAAACACAACTAAGGTCTAAGGGATTTAAAGAAGATTATTTTTGTCTTTTTATATTTTTAAGAAAGCAGGTAAAATCTCTGGTTTTGAAGGGGTTTGGTTTTAAGCTAATTAAACTAAAATTAAATCTAAACTACTGTGGAAAATCGTATAGGTAAATAAAATTGTTTACTTAATCATGCATGATCCTTAGTTTGCTTCTCCTAATTATATTGCTTTGTCACACATGTGATGCGATGTGTAAGTATTTCCTAAGTCATAAACGAATTACACGAACCCGCCGTCTACGTAATATTACGTTAAGGCAACGCACAAGTAAGGTAGTATGAAGACTATTACAAGGCCTCTAAGAGTACATTACATGCATTAAACACTTAAAAGGTGATCAACCATAGATGGGTAAGGTAGTATGAAGACTGTTACCGATGGTGTCCTTTTTACACAGTCACATTTCCCTAGACGTCTTCGCTAGCAATTAAAAAGCTAGTTTTCTAGAGCTTAACGCGCACACCCATCAACAAGAAGCAATATTAAAAGGATCTACAAACTAATTCACATGCAATCATAAGCAAACACTATAAGATCTAGCCTAGCATGTTAAAGAGAAGCAAAGAATAATAATTAATCAAACAACACATAGACATATTGAAAGATTAAAAGATAAAGAACATCATTGATCTAAACATGGAGTTTAGGTAGTGACAAAGGGGTTTGAGAACCCTAAAAATGTCCTAAATACTGCTGATAATCGTACTATAATAATGACTCTCGAGTTCCACACTTAAAACCCTAAAAAAGAGTTTGTATATATAGAAAATAGGTCGCGACGGCATCACGTTGTAATCCTGACGTCGTCGCTTCGCCGAATCTTCTAGGGTTTCACTATGTTGTTTAAGTCCTGACGCCGTCTCACAATTCCTGAGGCCGTCTCTTCGGTATCTTGAGGCCGTCACAAGTATTTGTGATGCCGTCTCCAGCCACTGCGAGCCCTATTCTTCAACGACTTTGGTGTAGAGTTGTAATCTCGTCCATTTATTCCCTAAATGAGCCTAAGTCACATGTATTTCCTCCAAATTCCATCCAAGTGCTAAAAATACAAAAAGGAACGATTAAGCATGTATTTTAGAGAAATTTGCATGATTTATGGGGTTAAATGACCTCGAAAAGTGTATAAAACGACACCTCATCAAATACCCCTACACTTGGGATTTGTTTGTCCTCAAGCAAATGGGCTTTTCTACCTAGACAATAGCAATATCGGGGGCATTTAACTTACTTTTCAAAGAAAATTTATGACACAACCTATTAGACCTCGTAATTAAAAGCACAAAAATTATATACTAGCACCTCACAATAAGTGTTTGGATTCTCTCTTTCTCTTGAGTGTATAATAAATTATAACAATATGGGAAACATAAAATTAACACTCATTACCTGTTATAGCATATAAATTACCATAAGCTTGATAAAGGATCAAACCTCCACCGCTGTGGCGTAAGCATCTAGGAATTACTATCAAAGAGGTCTTTAAGGGTTGTAATGTATGGGTGTAAGTTAAACAGAAACAGAAACGGAAACTGATGGGATATATTTTGGTGGATTTGGGGTGGTGGTGAGTTAATTAATATACAAGAATACATGCGAAGGCGTTGCTAAGCCAAGACTCAACCATACTAGGACGAAGATATAAAAAACTCTACATCAAACTCTTTCTTTTTCTTTTCTGACACTATTCTGACATAAACATAAACATAAGCAAGATGACAGCCCGTATATTTTTTTTCCTTTTTTTCTTTTCACTTTTATTCTATCTTTTTTGGTACTCTTTTGCCCTGCCATCTGCTGAAACATAATATTACATGACTTTGGGTTTAAAAACGCACCCCTACACTTGAGTTTTAGAACTCATAAACATAAACTAATCTAATGACCCAAATTGAAAGGATCAAAATAACATGGAGTGTATTAAGCACGAATAGAGGTAATATTTTGACTTTCTTCCCCATTTCTCCATAAAATAAAAACTGCCATGAATCTCAATTGTCTCAAAACTGTATACACTAATAAAAGATTCGACTTAGCAACCACGTACTCAAGAAAACAACTAACTAGGTTTAACAATAATGTACTAAAAATGAGTACATACAAGGAAGGCTAAGGTGATTTTGGTGTAACATTTTGGTGGGGTGTAAACAATGCTCTTTATTAATAATCCAGAATCCACAGGAAAATTACGAGAACCGCGAAAAAGATAGGCTCAGAGGGTTGTACTGGGGTATCTTGCACTAAAAATGAGTGCATAGCAAAGGTGTGGGGATAGTTATATGATCGGGGAGACCATAATAACAAATACAGGTTTAAAACAGGGTTTATCCTGGTGCCTCTTATCATTTAGCAAATCCTAATCACACGAATGCGATCTCACTAAGCACTCTTGGGATGCATCACTAAAGCAAGTTCTAGAATTTAATATACTACCGGTACACTCTCATATAATTTTAACCGATGCCAATGCTCCCCCCCACCTCTCTCTCTCTCTCTCTCTCTCCTCTACTCCGGTAAACACCTCATATAATTTTAACCGATGCCAATGCTCCAGAAAAAGCGACAAAACCACATATGCACGATCAAATCCATGAACGCGACACATGTGATTACTCATTTCTTAACTTGAGCAAGCTAAAGATAAAACTATCTTAAGCACCAAAGATGGGTACTTGAATTCCTAAAGATCTAGGGGCGAACCTCACATTTTTGTGGTGGTAATTTTTTGAGTGGTAGGGTTTTTTGTGCTATTCATATAATTCCTATCCATGAGACGTTAATAATACTTAGTTTTCATCGGTATGTGCCATAAAAAATTTTAATTTGGGTAAATTTACCATTTACGCTATGTTTCAGTATATTACACATTATATTAAGGACAAAGCAAATGCAAATGAAGAAATAGTTTCTAAAGCTTTTATTTCCCTCCCCCACACTTATTTTAAACATTATTCCCAGTGTTCTTAAAAGTACCCGTAAAACGAATAAAGGGAAAAGAAAAAGTCAAAAGAAACTAGTACTCCCCTGGTTTTGCTTAATAATGGAGAAGAAACAAATGATCCAGACTAAATCGTCCTTCAAGAATCGTCCACATGAAACTCCTAAGAGCTCCTGTGCGTCTTCTCATCAAATATATCCTGCAAATCAAGGACAAGAAATAACTACACCTGGCGTTAAATCGACGAGATAATAATATACAACGTAATTTTTTGGGTTTTGACTCTATGAAAGCAGTAAAGATAGGATGAATGTGTTAATGTAACCATGACTTTCTGCAAGTTTTAGAAAAGTTACAAATTTTGGAAATTATACAAGATTACATTTCAAAAATAAAAAAAAACGAAGTTTACTGTAGCTGGACTACCGACGCCATCAGGATAAATCCTGACGCCATCTCCAGCGTCTGTAAACAAAAAACAATTCTTGGAAAAAATTTTGCACGCAAATCCAATTAGTTATTTCCTGGAGAAAATACTGCATAAACCACATAAACAATTTAACACAATCATATGACTCAAAATAGACACACAAGATGCGAATTAATCTAAAATACTGGTTTAATATGCTTGAAATGGTTCTTAAAAACCGGATATTTTCCTTTACAATTTAATGTAAAATACCTTTGATTGTAATAAGACAAAGTTAAAGATAAAATAAAGCATGATCACATAATTCAATCATATAAAAACAAATGATAAAGAATTAAAACACATGACACTTCTAAATGCATAAAAATAGAGGATTGGGTTGCCTCCCAAAAAGCGCTTGTTTTTGTTCAAGTCGCGAGCCTGACTCTACCCTTATTTAACAGATAAAGAAGAGGGTTCTCCTACACTTAAGGTCAAGTGTGGGTGATAGTAACGGTATACACCATTGTGGTGAGAAGGAGCCATATGTTGAAAAAGTGGTTGTTGAATGATATGCTCCAAATGGTGTTTTCTTTAATCCTACCCTTTCCTAATCCATTTGGCTTAACGGGTAAACTAAATCCTCCTAAGAAATTATTCTCTATCACCTCCAAATTCAAAAGATTAGCACCTAGGGATCCACTTTGTCCTAATAAACATGGTTTAAATCCTTAATGTTTCTTAGGGCCATTTATGCATGGGTGATAATAGCAGTACACATCCTTAGGGTAGAAAAACGCCACGTGAGGTGAAGGTGGTGTATGAATGGCTAAACCATCTACTACCTTAATCCTAAAACTATCCGGATTATGTGATTTGATGGGTGGTTCAGAGCCTCTTTCGTCTCCTAGGCTTACATCTAAGGATGGACAACTAGGTGAGGGTTGTGGTTGAGGCTCCGGTTTATCAAAACTAGGAACTTCCCTAGAACTAATAGAAATTCTATGATTATCAAAACCTACATCCTCTAGTTTTGTTGGTCTAAAGGTTCATCTTCCATAGGGGTCCCTAAAGTCTCTTCTACTCCTTCCGGGTAAGTCACGGGCAGTGTCTATTCCCTAAATGATGGGATGACTTGTGGGGTACTTTACGGGCTTAGATGATCCACTTTATCCCATGCTATATACCTATGCATCTCAACCCAAACCTTCTCATTTCTAAACAATCTTTTTGCTTGAGCCTTCAAACATGATAATTCTTGTTCAGAAATAATATTTGGTGGGTTGTCCTACTCTTTTTGGCCTTGGACAAAAATATCTATGGCTTCCCATGCTTCTTCACCACTTAATTCCCTAAGGTTCCCATCTGCTGCAAAGTCAAGGTCTATTAGGGTATAGTTTTCGACATGAT
This sequence comes from Tanacetum coccineum, assembly GCA_026074375.1. Taxonomy (NCBI): domain Eukaryota; kingdom Viridiplantae; phylum Streptophyta; class Magnoliopsida; order Asterales; family Asteraceae; genus Tanacetum; species Tanacetum coccineum. The sequence continues at coordinate 33,261 of BQNB010049142.1, read as the reverse complement.
CATAAAAGAATTGAGTAAGGGACCATAAATCGAATCCATGATAAGGGACTCTTTGGATTAAGTTTTTGAAACGAGTCCATGCATCTCATCTTGATGTTCCTGGAACACCAATGTATTATTTTGGAATGGGAAGGTTGTCTTTCGTGGTGGGTTTTGAAAGAGTGTAGTTGGTGGTCTTTCATACATCATGATGGTGAATGAAATAGTGATTTACAAAACAAAAGAAACAAACATGATGTGCGATTGTTGTAACACAGAATGTTTTACAACTCCCTAGGCAGTGTACCTAACCGTTGTAGTGTAGTATAGGCAAGACTTATAGGGTTGTTATCGTTCTCTAGGGGAATAGGTTGGGAAGGCTCGAACTAAACACAACTAAGGTCTAAAGGATTTAAAGAAGATTATTTTTATCTTTTTATATTTTTAAGAAAGCAGGTAAAATCTCTGGTTTTGAAGAGGTTTGGTTTTAAGCTAATTAAACTAAAATTAAATCTAAACTACTATGGAAACTCGTATAGGTAAATAAAAGTGTTTACTTAATCATGCATGATTCTTAGTTTGCTTCTCCTAATTCTATCGCTTTGTCACACTTGTGATGCGACGTGTAAGTATTTCCTAAGTCATAAATGAATTACATGAACCCGCCGTCTACGTAATATTCCGTTAAGGCAACGCACAAGTAATGTAGTATGAAGACTATTACAAGGCCCTAAGAGTACATTACATGAATTAAAATACTTAAAAGGTGATCAACCATAGATGGGTAAAGTAGTATGAAGATTGTTACCGATGGTATCCTTTCTACACAGTCACGTTTCCCTAGACATCTTCGCAAGCAATTAAGAAGCTAGTTTTCTAGAGCCTAACGCGCACACCCATCAACAAGAAGCAATATTAAAAGGATCTACAAACTAATTCACATGAAATCATAAGCAAACACTATAAGATCTAGCCTAGCATGTTAAAGAGAAGTGAAGAACAATAATTAATCAAACAACACATAGACATATTAAAAGATTAAAAGATAAAGAACTTTACTAATCTAAACATGGATTTTAGGTGGTTACAAAGGGGTTTGAGAACCCTAAAAATGACCTAAATATTGTTGATAATTGTACGCTAATAATGACTCACGAGTTCCACACTTAAAACCCTAAAAACGAGTTTGTATATATAGAAAATAGGCTGCGACGGCGTCACGTTGTAATCCTGACGCCGTCTCGTATGGTTCTGAGTGAAGATAAGAAGGAAGTCCACGCTGAACCACATGTTGAAACTGAAGACAATTCAGTTCCAGTTCCTCTATCTCCTAAATCCATTAAGATTCAGGAACTGAGCACCCAAGTTATTCTTCTTCAATCTCAGAACATCAATCTGGAGAAAGAAAAGGTAGCTGTTGAAGCTGAAGCTACTTTTCTATCTGCTCAACCCGCATTCCCTAATGTTTAATAGCTCAAAGAGCTACTAGTAAAGTCACTGAAACCTAAACTTTCACAGCTTCTAAGAGATCATGATTTTAGTGCCTCCATACCAACTGAGCTGAAGGAGCTTTCCTCCAAGGCAAATGATATAAATAAGGCAGTGGGGGATATCAAAAAGTATGTGTAAGAGCTAAAAATTGAGGTTCCAAGTGATTTAAAAGTACTTCCTGGAAAGCTTGAGAAGTTCTAGTCTTCTATTTAAATTCTCACTTCAAAGGTTGCAGCACTGGAGAACATCAAGCTAGACCTTTCAGTTGGATTACTTGCTTTACCAGAGCAAGTTTCTTCCATTAATATTCAGCTATCCAAACTCAAAGTGTTGGATGCCTTTCCCGGTCCCTAAACAAGGTTATTAAAGCACTAGATAGGTTTGCAACTGGTATTGAAACAACATCCCAAAAAGCATTGTATCATAAGGAAGTGGTTGAAGAAGAATCTAAAAGTGACTCTGATGCTAAGATCATACTTTCAAGTTCCTTAGTTGAGTCATCAAAGTAGAAACCTCTTAAGAAGTTTGCCTACATCAATGAAAAGGGTGAATCATTCCAAATGACTGAAGAGAAAATTAAGAATCAAAAGGGGATTAAAGAGGTTGTTAAAGCTGATGTGGCCAAGTCTGAAATCAAGAAGGGTAAGCAAGATTTGATTGATTTAATGGGCTTCGATGTGATGGAAAATATGTATACGTATAAGGTAAAGTATGACACATACTGCCCTAAAATGCAAAATAGAAGGGCTGAAGGCAAGATCACAAATTATGATGTGCTTTCAAGAGGAAAGGGTCCTATAACACTGAAGGTTTATAGGGATGATGGTTCAGAAGAAATCATCCAAAAATCAAAGCCAGTGATTTACACTTAGGAGAATGGAAGGAAGTAATGGATGTTTGTACTAAGAGGACTGAAGCTGGATGGACCATAATCTACACTCAGATAAGGCAAAGACTGGATGCCCTTCACGGAACTGAAGCGGAATTAGAATTGGACTTGAGTAAAACATTAGACGAACAAGATCCTATCATCAAACTGAACCTTCTTGTTGAGAAGAAGAGGAAGAATGTTGATGACCTTCATGATTACTTCAAACCTACTAAAAGGTACAAGAGATTAGTTCATCTTGGTGACCATCAAGCTGCGACTATTCTAAATGAACCATCTCTAGGAATGATCCTTTTCAACTCCAGTCAAAGGAAATACTTCATCAGCATTGAAGATTTTGAAGAACTGAACAATGAGATGTTGTACAATATACACGAAATTTTCTTTAGACTTTACCAAGGATTTTGAATCAATGATCTTGCTAGGACATTCAGTACCTTCTTAGTTGCTGAAGTTGAGAAGAGAAACCTAAATCCTAACAAGCAAATGAGGCTCATTGAACAACTGAGGCAGTAGTAAATGTAAACTTTTGTATTAACTTATCTTTTGTAATGTATTATAATGAAAGTTGTTATGAATGTTTATCCGTATATGTTGTTCTTTATTTATCAGTACGTAAGAAGAAGTTGTTTGCTCACTTACTGCTGATATAAACTTAGGCTATTTGTATATTCAAATAGGGCAAGATTGTTGGGTCAGTTCAGTACCCTTAAGTCTCTCGGTAGATTTAAACATAAAATACCCCAAGTCAAGTGTCACACCCCGTCAAAGGCGGAAACACGAAGTGTAATGGATAGGATCGTCATAACACACTGATATAAAACAATAAAGAATTCACTAAATGAAAGAAAAGCATAAACATCTCATGACGACTCCTGACACAAGTGGAGACTTGTATCGTGGATAGTCAATACCACGATAACATAGTCATATAGTCTTATAATTTCCCACAACTCGAGACAAGTACAAATAATGTCAAATAGACAACATAGACATAAAGATATAATGCAGGAGCACTAGGGATAAGTAACCCATGTAGGTTACATCCTAAGTCTCTCTAAGCCAAGTGAGGATAGTCTTATTCTTTCTTAGGTACAGTAAGTTGATTACCTAAAAATGAATACTCAAAAAGGTCAACATAATGTTGGTGAGCTCGTAGATTTAAATAAAAGACCCACTTGCTGTGCATATATTTTAAGTAGGACAATAGCGAGAAGACATGCATACATGGAATTCAGTATCATCACACAATAACAATTCACATAATAACAATCACATAATAACAAATTACGTAATAACAAATCACATAATAAAACTCAATAACGTGGGTGTATCCTCCCAAAGGTATATTGGCTCCCTACCTAGATGAAATGAGTGTCTCTTCCCGAGATAATTTACTTCCACAATGTAGGTACAATTCACACATATAGCAATATAATCTCACATAATGTCCAAAAGAATAGTTTAACACAACACAAAACATTTTAAAATAACATTTGAGTATCATTTTCCCCCTATGAAAACATAAGTAAAAAGAGGGGATACGAAGACTTACCTTAAGCGAAGCGGTGAATCGAAATAAATCAAGAAGTAAAAGATGAGCTCGAATGTTAAATGCGACCTAGTTGGAATATAATGCGCTTTAAGTGCAAGCCAACGATGGTGAAAAGATGCTTATGCAAATTTTATAAGGTTCTCATCACCCGAATATGTTTGCGTTTAGTATACTAGTCAAAATAGAATCTCGTAAAAGTTACATAGTTTTTATTAAGTTTCGACGCAAAAGAAATAGTCACTATTTTACCAATCTAAAGATATCTTGTACATTATCTGTTTTCTAAATATTTTCATTAAATTTATATTTCTCCAGAACACGCTAAGTATCTTACCAAAGTCTAGTTACCAGTTTTTATTCGACATTATTTTTATTACTATTATTTTTAAGTTACCGACTTTAATAAATCCTATCTCGCTTACTTAACAATAGTTTGGAAAGTTTTCGACGCACATAAAAAATATATAAGTGATACTATAATATTTGTTAAGGGTTTTATAGCTCATTCGGGCTCAAAAACGCTCGAAAACCTCTTTTTAAGTTCCAAACAACTCACATTTTTCAAGCAGAAAGTTTATAAGATTTCCAGATTTTAGTCAGTTTTTACCAAGGCGTAACTTCTTCGTTATAATGATTCACGGAATGGTCAAAAGTTAAGTTTCAAGGAAAATCATGTTTTACAAGTTTTCTTTTATAAGTTTTACCCAACTCGGACTCGAAATGGGTCAAAAACACGAAAACGTAATCTGGACAGATTGTGTCGAAAACGGTTTTGAGCTGGAAAATTTACTAGTTTTTATTAAACTTCATTTGGTCATAATTGACTCGTTTTAAGTCCGTTTTAGCGATCTTTATATCCACGCGTTCGTATTTACATATACTATTATCTTTTTAAGCTCTCAAATTTTTAAAGCGATTTTATCAACTCATTTGATTTCATGCAAAATTTGGACAGCAAGTATTTTATACCAAACTACACTATATTTTTAGCCGCAAACATCACAACTTTATTACTAGCCTAAATCCTTCCCATTGATTATTACCAACACTCAACAACGCCATGACTACCTAATCCCTTCCACCAATTGTTACAATATCATCAAGAACCACTTTTAACACTTATAATCACATTTTTAACCTAAAAGTACAATAATATTAAGAATAACTCAAAACACAAATAAGTTGTACAACTCTTTTTATTTTGTTAGTTTCTTTGTAAAAATATTTTACACAAACATGGGTTAAGATTAATTATTAGAAAGACCATGAACAGTGATTCCACCTAGGAAAGTACACTGAAAAAAAATACGACAAAAGAAGATGAAAGTATTCTTACAAAGAAGGAGAGAAAAGATATATAAAGACCCCCGAAATGATCACAAAAAATCACAAGCATCAAATGTATCCAAATATTTGAGATCAATAAAATCAAACACAAAGAGTGTATGTTTGTGTGTTTTTGGTTGAACAAGAGAGAAAGAGAAAGAAGAGAATTTCTTTTATGTGTGTGTATTTGTGTGTGTAAGGAACGACTAAATGGGATAAATGTGTATTGCTTAATACTTAAGCAAATTAGGATCCTAGGTTAATTTGGGGACCGTAGGGAACCAAAGTGAGATAATCAAGGATATGTGTCTTGTACAATTAGGGTTGTTCAGTGTTTGGTTTAACTCCGAACAAACTGAAAAAGAAATCAGACCAAAACCGAATAGAACCGAAACAAAATTTTTAATTGGTGTATGGTTTGGTTTGAAACCGAACCGAAGTATTTAATTGGTGTTCGGTTTGGTTATGGTTTGACAAAAATAAAACCAAACCAAACTAAACCGAAAAAACCGAATATCTTTATACGCATAAAAAAGTTAATTATATATATGTACTTTTATCGTATTGTCCTAATTGACAATCCTGGTTTTTTAAAATATCTTTTAAACTAATCACTCCCTAAATCAAGCATTAGTGCATATTCATGAGCAACTAAACAAGAGTTTGCCTACTTTATTGATACAAATTCACATATTATGAGCAAGAGTAAAGTTGCAATTGTGTTTGGATGCTTGAAGATGGAATATTCAAGCTAATAAGGTTTCAGAAGACTTTTGTCGAAGAAAATTTATCTTATTTCTCTTTCATTTATTTTTGTTAAGTTCTGAAGCCTTTTCATTGTTTTTTGTTGATTTACTTTAGCACAATGTGAGACTTTTTGATGTGTTAATTTTACTTGAAAACTTTAGTTTTTTATTTATAGCTTTTAGATTATATTTTGAGGAAAACGTTTTTAATTTTTTGAAGTTCACTTGAATTTTGTTTTCTTGGTTTTTACCTATGAACCCGAACCGTACAACCCACAAACCCAAAAACCAAACCGATGAACACTCCTATGTACAATGGGAATCAACTAATATTTGGTTAATGGTATCTAGATATTTTTACTTTGGGTAAACTCATACATGTATGCAAGTAATTAATCTAGTAAGTAAATATTTTTATGTAACACGTAAAAATTAAACACGCGACATAATAAAAATATACCCGTAAGGTCATAACGCGCTAGTCACGAGTAACTATACTTACTCACAATTTTACTGTTTCACGTAAAAACAAATATTTACGAAACAACAAATACTCAAGTAAATAAATAAATTCTAGTTTGAACACAACAGTTGCTACATCAAGTCTAGCTGAAGACAGTTCAACTTCAGTTCTTCAGGCACTTAGAAGATCAAGTAGTATCTTCATTTTAGTTTATGTGATGGTTCATAAACTGAAGAAGGCCTTAGCAAGAGCTTCAGTTTAGCTTGGTTGGCAATGCCAAGCTGAATGATGTCGATCTTCTCTCCGAAGCTGAAATGAAATGTTTCAGTTCTAGAAGGTTTACAAGGCGTGAAAGAGATATGCTTTATATCAAAAATAATAAAGCATGTCTCCTTGGGAATGACTACTTCTAAAGTTGGTATAGATGTATAACAATTTTCCCTAAAGGACTATTCATAGTACCTTAAGGAATGGCAGCATTAAATGGGATCTCAACCACTCATCCAATGGTTGGCATGTGTCCTAGGGAACCTCTTGTAAACCCTAATTACTTAAGTAAAAAATGAATGTCGTATAAGAGTAAATGGAATCTCTTGCAATTAATGTGAAACATAATTAAGAGCAATTTACTCCTTGAATCGAACTATAGAACCACTAAAGCTGAAGCTTAAGTGTTTGTTACAAATTTAGTACTTAAACTCTATACTTAGGTTTGAGTTTAAGTTAGAGAGGAGATCACCAATTTTTCATTCAACTACTTTGCTATTCCGCAAGCAAAGTATGTCATAGATTCTTTATTCGTTCTAATAAGGATTTATACGTTGAAAAGTATATCTTGTGTTGTTTTAAACAGTTATTACTATCTCTTATGTATTTTTTTTAAACATACACTTTGTTGCCATAAATGTGATTAGTTTAACTTGATAAACCTTATATCACATTCAAGGGAGCCAACGGGTATTTGATTATGTACTACTAAGGCTCTGCATTTCATGTTTTGGTGAGTTTATATCAATTCATTTTTCCAATATTTGAATTCATAAGGATCAATTTAATAATTGATGAATTAGGGGTTGTTAAAAAGGGATTTATGTATATTGATCTTTGGATAATTATCAATTTGGACCTTTTATTTTTAATTAACACTAATTTTGGGGATATAACGAAATGGGAGTTAGTGTGTTAACGGGAATGGAGAAAAACCTAAATCGGCTAGAAAAAAAAAGTTGGCCGCCTTTATGTGCAAGAAAAAAACTAGAGTACCTTGATTGGAAACAGACACTAACTTTAGTGTCTTTTTGTGCCATTTTCTCCCAAACAATATGAGTCCATGCAATAGCATATCCTCTAGGACGGATATCCTCCCATGCAACACCAACCTAGAACCTCTTTTCCAGCCCTTACATGTTCCTTTAAAACAAAATATCAATGATCCTATGAACATCAATGATCCCTGAGTGACATTGTTGGGATTTTGCAATCTAGTTTAACCATTTAACTACGAGTACGCAGCGGATGGATTTAGATTGATGTTATGATTAACACATAATAAAACTATATAAATAACTAACCTTTTTTTTATTGAATTAAATCAATAAAAAGGAATTAGATCTTGATTCTTGAAACCTTAAAGTGTTTAAATTACCACCTATATGGATAACAATTCACATTTTTCACATCTTGTTACGTCAATAAATATTCAACTAATTATTTTAAAACTTCTACGCGTTTACTTTAATTTTTATCGTTAAGTTAAATCGCGTAAACTAAAAATCAACAATCAACGTAAATGGGTACCAAACAAATTAAAGTTTACGTCAAGCAAACATTATATTATTTTTACGAAAGTAATAATTAACTTTTTGTATTTTATTTTTATTGGTTACGTAAAATGTTTACGTTTCGCAATAAAATACATTTAGGCATACCCGGAAGCACCAATACCTATCTATACTCAACCAAATACCCACAATTATACCCAATATCCAAAAATTATATATATTAACATATATATACATACATAACCGGATCTATGTAGATGGAACACAAAGAGATATTTATTTTTTGACTTTTGTAAACCAACACATGTTAATAAACTTCTACAAGCAACATTCACTAACTTCTTACACTAGTTATGATATCAAGCAATCTTCCATCCTTTCTTACACCAAAATCATACCTTTCTTACACCCTAGTCATTCAAGCCCTAACCATGGTTAAGTTAAGTGACCTTAGCTAGTTACATCTTGCTATAAAAGGCACCTATTTGCAAGTAAACTTCACTTATCATTTCACTAGCCAAAAATCAAATAAATCATCTCCCTTTGTGCTCCTATCCCACGGCTCACAAACACAACCCATATACATTTTTAGTTTTTGATTTTAAAAGTATTCCAAGTGTTCAAGGTTCATTGTTAGATATTCTAAGGTGTATTGAAGGTTTGGTTTAGCATTTACAGGGGTTTAATCAAAAATAGTTCAAGATTAGGGCTTTCCTTGGAAATTTAAGGAGTATTCTAGTCTTGGAAGGCATAGGTTTTGATTCAAAACTAGGGTTTAGAACTTGTTACTCTTGGCATTCAACTTCATCTTTAAGGTCATCTAAAAAACCAATTACACTCTTTACATTTGTAGACTTTATTTGTATGTAAAATTTATATAGTACAATCAGCGCATCTATAATATATGTTAAGTATTTTTAAAATGGATTTTTACCAACCTTTTTGATCATTGGTTTGAAATACTTGTTCATGTGTTATATTGATGATAAAAACATGTTGGAATGGGAATATATACATTATACAAGTGTTGATTAATTTATAAAGGTATATATAAATTAATTGTTTAAAAATTTATTTATTAATGTTATAAATAAATAAATGTAAAGACCATTTAATCTTGGAAAAATAATGGACTAGAGGACTTCAAATATATGAGAGTTGTTGTATAAAGTGTTGTAGATGACTTGTAACAAATTTACTAAACTAAAAACTTATAAAAACAAGTTTATATAAATTTGTACATATTTAACAAAAGTGGACTGTTTTAAATTCGAAAATAAAGTATTTATTTTTAAATTTTATAAAAATAGACTAACATGTACATGAAGTGAACGATCATATGAAAGGCATATAGAGAACTCATAAATCCGAGCTATAACGAAGAAGATATGTCATTGCAATGTTTAGCGATAATAAATACTTTTTGTAGTATAATTTATAAAAACAAATTACTATATCATTTCGAAACATTTTTGGAAAATATTTTATTTAGCATAGAACAATTGTAATATACTAAGACGTGCACGAAAGAAATACACTAACAAACGGAATTGAAAATGATAAGGATAGACATTTTACGAGATTACTATAACTAAATTTATAAAAATAAATTATATAAATAATCATGAACATGAATAAACTATTGTTCATCATCAACAAGGGTTAAAATATTAAAAAATAATATTTTGATAACATCATCCTTAATATTGACGTAAACAAAAGCGTGGACATAAAGAACGTACAAAACGGACTTAAAACGAGAAAGATATGCACTATTTTATACTTGTGCACTATTTACTGACATGAATAGTGTTGGTTCGTTTTTAATAAAATAATTTGCGAAACATTTTAGAATCAGTTAAATAATATTTGTACATGTTTTAAACTTTATAAATATTATTTTACAAAGGCGATTGAACTATTTATACGATTAATATGAGGTAACAAATACATGGTTATTTATTTATCAAATACGCGATACAAATATTATTTATCACATACACAATTAACAGGTGATTACTATATAGATTTAAATACGGTATTATTTATTCAAAAGTACTTAGTACTCATCAACACCTATAAGTAAATTAGGATGCATTCGGCACATTTACGTGTACGTTTTTTCACACATCAGATATACTTTTGTTAATCATAAACACTCAAGTGTGGAGTTTATAATTAGCCCCTCTTTCACTTGTATTTTAAATCAATAACTTTACAAATCTCAAGGGAAATCCATGCTTGTTTACAACTTGTTTATCATATTCCATTGATACAAAACCTCATTTTGGGCATACTCTTATACATACTTGATTTTGGTAACTTGGTTACAAACTCGTTTACATACTCGTTACAATTTTGTTATACACTCATTTGCTTATCTCACGGTGAGATACAATACTTGTTTTTACTTATGGACGCAACAACTATACTTTACTCTTATGATTACAGATTAACTTAAGTTGCATGAACTGTAAATTACTCGGAGGGTAAGCGCGAATGTTATAAAATAGATCTATTCGGGATTGACAATCCCCATTCGGGTGATTAGCTATCACTGGAAACGAACGTTATACCATGTCGGAACACGACTGGATTGGTGTCTACAGGGCCAACAACTACATACTCATGAACTCTTATTGTGCCTTGAATAAAGTGGCATACATATAAGTCTATGTCGCAGTTTCATGAACTTAGGGGTGCAATCAAAATCACACATAGTGACTATTGTTTTAGATACAATGGTCATGCATACTTTACAAACGCTTTGTTCCAACTATACTCAACTTTTTATGACTATCGTATGGGATACAATAGTCATACACATCTTTGATTTCAACATTCATGCATACATTTTTTGTGACTATTATAATGATTGAATTGATCATACACTCTTTACAAATATTTAATCAAACATTTACATTTACAAAAATCTATGAACTCACCAACTTTATGCTGACACTTTTAAGCATGTTTTTCTCAGGTGAAATAGATGCTTGACTTACTTGATGTGCATTAGAGTCTATACGTTACAAGATTTCATTCATGGATTTTTACTTACACTATAATGATTAAATCTCGTTGTGTTCTTTGAAGCGTTTCTTGGTGATGCAATTTATGGGACAAATGTTATATCAAATTTAAGAAAATCAACGAGATTACATTTCAAACGACTTATTTAGAGGTCATTCTCTCATATCTTGTGTTGTTATATTATGAAGTAACGCTCCTGGTCAATATTCCGCTGCGACCTATTTTGGGGGTGTGATAACACTCCAAATATACATAAAATATCCCTCGAAAATACATTAAATATATATGTTAACGCATGAAATATTGCAAAGTTTGCTTGTTTGTTGTGTAATATTCATATCAGGACCAAAAATAAAGAAAAGGACTAAACGTACAAAAGAATCCTGTTAAATACACTAATGGTCGTTATATGAAGAATCTAGAAGAGAATTTAAAGAGGAGTTAATGATTAAAGCTAAAGTGTGGCGCACAATTATCCTGTGTGGCGGACGTGACTTCAAGATGAATTAAAATGCTATTTAAATTACGCATACCAACATGGCAGGACGCAAAAAATTTTTCCTTGTTGCGGGGGACCGCACTTCCACTTCTTCCTAACAGTTCATCCTAAGTCATAAATGATTGCAATGATTGTGGCAACCTTTCACTTCCCCAAAATTCTAGCAACTGATGACACCACCTCAAGTATACAATAAGAGCACGAAATTCAGGGGTTAGAGGCATCCCATTATTCACTCGAATCATCTATAATAATTTTCTTATTAGCTAGTAATGACTGTTATAAGAGGAATTGTTAAAGAATAAACCTTATTTCTTCCTCATATTCTCAGGTTTTAGTAGAGGAAGAACCATTTGATCTCAGAAGGTTGTGTTGAGGAGAAGTTATAGTGTTTGTAGTTGAATTTCCAGGTTGTTAGAATTATTGTTCGAAAGAAACTCTTGAAGAATCAATATATTTTGCTATTGAGTTTGGTATAAACATGTTTTCCTAGTTTATTATTATGAAGCATCTGAATTGTTCATCATCAAGCTTGTTACTGTGTTTTAGAATTTATGACTATGGAGTAGTTTTAAACATTTTTGTTTGGGACTACATGAGGAATATGGATTAAACTTAGATGAACTAATGAATTTTGGAAATTGTTAATATGATTTTGATGTTTTTATACCCGGATTTTTTAATAGTCATTTGATCATCATTTTAGCCCGGATATAGGTCGAAAGACTGGCTAAATGCCTGATTCTAAGTTGTTTGTCTATGACAACATATGAATCTTAGCCTTGTTAGTATTGGTGCTAAACAAAATGATTATAACCTGAGTAATAACAGAAGGTTCTTAAAGAAGGGCTTAACCACATGTCTAACGAACTTGGTTAAGGAAGATTATATTTATTATTTCCAAGCTTAAATTTAACTTAAAGCATTTTTGTAATCAAAAGTAAAGGCCGAAAGGATTTTTGATTATAATAAATAGACAATACAAATTTAGCAACTAACCCGTTTCTTTAATCGATTATACCTTCATTCTTGAACCCGTTATCTATCTAAGTTTATCTATTTTTGTTCTCATTCTCCCAAACAACATCATCTTATATCTTGAAGTACCTTGAAATCTTTAGATAGTGACAGTCTATAAAATTTACCTTTTCGTAATATAATTGACCCTTTCAAAGAATTACCAATCCCGTGGAACGACATGGTCTTACCCTAAACCTATATTATAAACGGGGGTTTATACTTTACCCGTGTGTTAGTTGGAATTCGGATAAAATTAGTATTATAAATTTAAAGCTTTAATAACACATCAGGGTGTTACAGATTGGTATCTAGAGCCAAGGTTATAGAGAACCAGGTCAAATGTTTTGCTTGGACTATAACCGTTTTCAAACATTGCATCATACAAAATTTCTTTTCACGGGACATACATACACTAATTGTTCGCATTAGTTGGTCATACTAGATGCTTACATGATTAATATACGTGTTTATATTGCATTACATATATTACTACTCATGATTTATATATATGAATATTACTTAAATATATATATATAAATATAAATATACTAATATATAATATTAAATATATATATATAATATTTTATCCCCAATTGAAAAAATCTTTAACTCCTTAGTTTGATGTAAGGTTTAGTATCCTTGGATAAATCCAAAGGTACTAAGAATGAAACTTTGAGTGAATGATATAAACTATGCAGAATCTAGTTTATATCACTAAGAAGAATAACAATGAAGTATATTAGACAAACAGTAATACAAAAAGCTCCAATATATTAATACGATCACTCTAATGAAGTGATAGGGTTTACAACCTTGAAGCTATGACAATTCTATGTGTTTGATACATCCAATTCTATACCCTAGGACCTCCTTTTATACACCAAGGAGTCCTAGATGATTTACAATATATTCTACAAACTTAGATTATTCTTAAAGATCTTTTCTATAAATATTTATCCTTATCCCGTAAACAATCTTGATCTTCAAGTAATCTTTGTCTTTATCCATCTAGCAGTTGTAACTTTATCAACAGTTGTAACTCATGAACTAGCAGCTTTAACTTTGTTGAAGACAATAGTAACTCTGCAGTACTAACTAAACACAAATAACATTAACTACTTAGAATACTTCTTCATTCTCCATCAGCAGTACTATGTTTACTCTAGCAGTACTAAGTTACACTAACAGTTGTAACTTATATACTAGCAGTAGTAATGTTTTGTCTTCAACTCTGAATAGTCTTAACTTCTACTGATAGTAGTAACTTTACACTAATAATAGTAACTAGCAGTAGTAACATTATACTAACAGTACTAACTACTTAGTATAATTTTCATAAGAACTACTGAACAATACTAAGTTATCTAACAGCAGTAACATATACCTGAGCAGTAGTAACTCTAAGGATCATCTTGAAGTCTTTAAATCCTAACAATCATCCCCTAAACTTGATGCACATCTTCTGAATCTTCAAGTTTCTTCATTTAAAATCTTCATCACTATCAGGAGGATACATTCAAACACTTCATTTACCTTTTTCCTGCTTTGTCATGAGCTTGAGCAGTTGGTAGCACATCTTATTCTAATGATCAACTTGAAGTTTCTTGTTGAGTATGTTTGTGATTGTTATTGGTGTGAGGGGATATCTTTTCTCAACCAGCATAAAGATATGTACATTTCCAAACCTTACAAAGTGCACTCCACAAGAATCAAACAGCTTCCAAACAGTCACTTTGTTTCCTTGTAAATTTCTCCATACATCACTTCTTATGTCTGGTTCAAACATAACTTTTAAATCACCCCACAACACTTTTTCATGTTCATCTTCAGGCCTTGTATCACCATGCTTTGTTTTGACCAACTTCCAGAGTGTTTGCAAGTCTTCTTTGTCAATACCCTGAAGCATCCTAATCATAGAAGAATATCTCTTGGAACTTCCATCAGCTCTAATCAATTGATAGTGTCCCATTATTCCTTCTCTAATAAGCTTGTATTCAACAATCCCTGGAGGTTTGGTAGCAAGTGGAATAGTATCAATTGCTATATCATCATCTTTGACTATCTCCATATGATTTTTCAGTTCAGCTTCATCATCTACTTCAACTTCTTTATGCTGATCTGTCTTTTTATCATCCTCCATTCTTTGCTTTTTTTGGAAGATTCTTGTTTTTGCTCATTCCCTTCTCTCTTTCTACCAATTGATTTCTTTCTACTGCCTTCAGCTTTCTTCTCACTACCTTATTCCTTATCATCCAAATCCATAGGTATAAAAGAACTCACCTATTTGTATGCTTTATCAAACAATTTTTGAATTTCTTCATAGCTTCCTCCCTTTAGCTGTTTGTAAGTGTAACCAGCTTGATTCTTCAAATAGGTACACATCCTGTTCCTTACTTGAGCTTTTGTAGGTGGTCTACTTCTGATTTATGTTGCTCTTTGTGCAGCAAAGAACCTTTTCCTCTCTGTAATCATTTTAGCCAACATTCTTGCCTTTTCCTCAATTGTATACTTTTCTTGTTCTTCTGACTGAATCCTTTCAGCCATCTATTTATCTGCTTCAATCATGGCTTGAATGTCATCTAGCTTTTCCTCAATAGCTACTTTACTAGCTTCTTCTTAAGCAATTCTTTCTATTTGTATTTTTTCCAACTCTGCTTGTTCTTCAGCATGTAGTCTGAATGCCAATTCTGCATCAAGAGCAATTTGATCCTTCTTTTTCAATGGTATCTCAGGCTCAACCATGATTGCTTTGCCTTTGTCTTTAGCCTGTACTTTTGAAGGTGTTATCACTGCTCTTGTTGTTGTTTCACTTGGCTCTTGTATAGAAACTCCTTTTGCCTTAGACTCTGTGATAACAGTTGTAGCAGCAGTAGTAACTGGAATTCTAGGAGCATCACTATCTTCAACACCAGTAGCACCAACAGTAGAAACTGCTTCACTAGCAATAGTAACTACTTCACCAGCAGTAGTAATTGATTCAGCAGTACTAATGTCCATAGCATTAACTTTTGTACTTTGCTCTTCGTTTTCACTAGTTGTAGCATCCACAAACATCTCATTACTATCAAGAACGCCAGTATCAAACATTAAGTCTTCATCCTGCCTTCTTTGAGACTCATCAACCAAAGTTACTTCAGCATCAGTATCAAGATCTTCAAGACTCCTCCCCTTTTTAAATGCATCCTCCTAAGCACCCAAACTATCTTTATCTTTTGAGGATTTAATTCTTCTAGCTGAACCAACCTTCTTTAATCTTTTAAGCCCTATGGTCCTTGACTGTCTCCTTCTTTCTAGCTTGTTAACCCTTTTCTTGAGACTAGCAATCTCAATAGCTTGATCAGACAAGGCCTTTTCCAGATCAAGAACCTGTTTTTGTAATTTGGTACATAAAATCATCAAATCAGTTAGTTGCATTCTATCCTCCCCACTTCCAAGTGTGTTAACTCTTAAGAGAGGTGGTTCATTGGACTGTCAGATGTAGTCTCAAACCTAGTTTGAGCACCTACAACCCCAATTTGGTATCTTAGCACCTGGGACCACTACCTGAACCAATTTCCACAGGACTTGATTCATTAAGTGTTGCCATGGATTGGGTCTTAATTTATGTTACCACTGTCCTGTTCTACTTCCAAGCTAGAAACAGTAGTGGCAGCCCTTTCTATTCTGTCACCCAACTTCTTATGAACAGCCTCATCACCAACCTTTATAGGGGGACCATTAGACTGAGGTATCTTGGTGTCCCGACCTATTTTGATTTTTCACACTCTATTGTTTGATGTGGCATGTCCTGCCATTAATTCTTGAATGCTTATTGACATCATTAGCCTCCCCTCAATTCAATACCAGATGCTCAATGTGCTTAGCCTGCAAATGTTAGTCCAAAACCAAAAATACACAATCCAAAGTATTTTCTTTTTTAACAATTTTAATTATGACTAACAATTTTACTTAGTAGTCTTAAGTATAACTAGCAGTACTAATTATACTTAGCAGTATTAATATTTCACTTATTAGTTTAAACTCTGTCTTTAATAATTATACAACAACATGCCTCTATTCATCATAAGCATACTAGAAAAGACTAGATAGACATGTGAGAATTCATAAGGATCCATATTTATGCATAACCTATGAATAAAAATTAATAACTGTTAAGTCTCAGAGATTGAGTAAACCAATGCTAGCAATTAGAAAGTTAAACCTGTTAACATCAAAAGCTTTTGTGAGAAGATTTGCAACATTTTGGTCTGTGTGAATCTTGATCACTTGAATTAGCTTCTTCTCATAAGAATCTCTGATGAAATGGTGCCTTATCTCAATGTGCTTAGTTTTGGAGTAAAACACTAGATTCTTTACAATGCAAATGGTGCTTTCATTATCAATATAAATCTTTATGTTCATGAAGTTGAACCCATAATCAAGCATTTGATTTTGAATCCAAAGCACCTGTCCATAGCAATTAGCAGCAACAACATACTCTGCCTCAGTAGTAGAGTTGGCAACTATTGTCTGCTTCTTACATTGCCATGAAATCAGTCTCTTGCCAAGAAATTGACAACCTCCTGTTGTGGATTTCCTGTCAAGACTAGCACTAGCATAATCACTATCTAAAAAAGCTTCCAAGTCAAATGGTGAATCTATAGGATACCAAAGGCCTAATTTAGATTGACCTTTAAAATATATAAAGATCCTCTTCACAACATAAAGATGTGAAGTCTTAGGTGTAACTTGGAACCTTACACATGCACACACAACAAACATTATGTCAGGCCTAAAAGCTGTTAGGTACATCAATGATCCAATCATTGATCTGTACAAATGAACATCTACAGCTTCAGCTTCTTCATCTTTAACCAAGGCCTTATTTGTCTCTATTTAAATCCATGAGTTTCATACTGTCCTCCCCACTTCCAAGCGTGTTAACTCTTGAGAGAGGTGGTTCATTGGACTGTTAGATGTAGTCTCAAACCTAGTTTGAGCACCTACAACCCCAATATGGTATCTTGGTACCTAGGACCACTACCTGAACCAATTCTAACAGGACTTGATTCATTAAGTGTTGCCATAGATTGGGTCTTAATTTATGATACCACTGTCCTGTTCTACTTTTAAGCTAGAAACAGTAGTGGCAACCCTTTCCATTCTGTCACCCAACTCCTTATGGACAGCCTCATCACCAACCTTTATAGGGGGACCACTTGACTGGGATATCTTGGTGTCTCGACCTCTTTTGATTTTTCACACACTATTGTTTGATGTGGCATGTCCTGCCATTAATTCTTGAATGCTTATTAACATCATTAGCCTCCCCTCAATTCAATACCAGATACTCAATGTGCTTAGCCTGCAAATGTTAGTCCAAAACCAAAAATACACAATCCAAAGTATTTTCTTGTTTAACAGTTTTAATTATGACTAATAGTTTTACCTAGCTGTCTTAAGTATAACTAGCAGTACTAATTATACTTAGTAGTATTAATTTTTCCCTTAACAGTTTTAACTCTGTCTTCAAGAATTATACAACAACATGCCTCTATTAATCACAAGCACGCTAGAAAAGACTAGATAGACATGTGAGAATTTATGAGGATCCATATTTATACATAACCCATGAATAAAAATTAATAACTGTTAAGTCTCAGAGATTGAGTAAACCAATGCTAGCAATTAGAAAGTTAAAACTGATAACATCAAAAGCTTTTGTGAGAAGATCTGCAACATTTTGGTCTGTGTAAATCTTGATCACTTAAATTAGCTTCTTCTCATAAGAATCTCTGATGAAATGGTGCCTTATCTCAATGTGCTTAGTTTTGGAGTGAGACACTGGATTCTTCACAATGCAAATGGTACTTTCATTATCAATATAAATCTTTGTGTTCATGAAGTTGAACCCATAATCAAGCATTTGATTTTGAATCTAAAGCACCTGTCCACAGTAATTAGCAGCAGCAACATACTCTGCCTCAATAGTAGAGTTGGCAACTATTGTCTGCTTCTTACTACAGTGAATGAATAATCAGTCTTTGCACAAGAAATTGACAACCTCCTGTTGTGGATTTCCTGTCAAGACTAGCACCAGCATAATCACTATCTGAAAAAGCTTTCAAGTCAAATGGTGAATCTCTAGGATACCAAAGGCCCAATTTAGATTGACCTTTCAAATATCTAAAGATCCTCTTCACAGCATAAAGATGTGAAGTCTTAGGTGTAACTTGGAACCTTGCACAAGCATACACAGCAAACATTATGTCAAGCCTAGAAGCTGTTAGGTACATCAATGATCCAATCATTGATCTGTACAAATGAACATCTATAGCTTCAGCTTCTTCATCTTTAACCAAGGCCTTATTTGTCTCTATTGGAGTGCTTGTTGTCTTCACATTGATAAAATCAAACTTTTTCAAAATCTCAGCCACATATTTTTCTTGGCTAATAAAGATTCCATCATGCTTCTGTTGAACTTGAAGTCCCAAAAAGAAAGTAAGTTCTCCCATAGAACTCATTTGGAACTTATCATGCATCAGCTTTTCAAACTCAGTACTCAACTCTTTCTTGGTTGACCCAAAGATGATATCATCAATATAAACTTGTACTAGCAGGATATCATCTTTATGTCTTTTAATGAATAATGTTTTATCAATTTAACCCCTGTGAAAACCATTGTCCAGCAAATAAGTTGACAATGTCTCATACCATGCTCTTGGGGCCAGATGTAGTCCATAGAGAGCCTTTTCAACCTTGTAGACCTTATCTAGAAAGATTGGATCTTCAAAACCAGTAGGTTGACAAATATATACCTCCTCTTCTATCTTTCCATATAGAAAAGCACTCTTGACATCCATTTGGTAGACTACAAAATCTTTGAAGGAAGCATAAGCCAAAAATAGTCTTATAGCTTCAATCCTTGCTACTGGTGCAAAGACTTCATCATAATCTATACCTTCTTCTTGGGTATATCCCTGAGCAACCAGTTTAGCTTTGTTATTCACCACTATGCCTCTTTTATCCTTTTTGTTTCTAAACACCCATTTAGTACCCATTGCCTATTTATCTCTAGGTAAATCAACCAAAGTCCAAACCTTTAGCAGTTTAAATTGTAAAAGCTCATCATCCTGCATTGCTTCTACCCAGCTTGGATCTTCCAAAGCTTGAATCACCTTCTTAGGTTCCTTCTGAGAGAGAAAACAGGCAAACAAACAATTTTGAAAGTCTTTGTGATTTGTTCTCCTAAGCTTGTAAACTGAGGAAATCAAGCCATGTTCTTCATTTATCTTGGTCATGTTTCTTGTCTGTACATGTGTTTTTAAACTTCCAATTACTTGTTCTTGAGGATGATCTTTAAGAAATTTTGTGAAAGGAGCATCATAAGCTGTATAAGATGAATCTACATTGTTCATGTCAACTTCTTCTTCCACATCTTCATCATCATAAGCATTACCAAAAATTCCAGTATCATCCATTGGAGTCATATTTGAAACAGGTGGAAGTGTAAATGCATTTTTAAAAGGAGAAAATCGTTCAAATAGATGATCCTCAAATGCATTAGAAGCTTCAGCAGCATTAACTGGTGATGATTGATCCTCATTAGTGAAAGATGGTCCAGCAGTACTAACAGGTGTACTAACAATATTAAATCTGTTAGTACTGTTAGCGTGTTTAGTCTGATTTTCCCTTTGATTTAGCCTTTCAAACTCACTTCTTGAAGCTTGATTATCCTTTCCATCTTTAGAAGCTACACTTTCATCCACTTCTGAAGGCTTCATTCCAGCATCTACTTCTCTGTTCTTAGGACCTTGAGAGATTAATGGATCAGTTGTGCATAAAGGTATCAGGATGTACTTTTGTTCAGGTTCTTTTTCCTTTTGAGCTTGACCTAAAACAATGTTATCTTTGTTTCCTGCAATACCATTAGTTTTATTTCCTGCAACAACTGGCACATAGTTCATAAATATTGTCAAAGAATCAACATCAAAAAGCTAGTCTGGTCCATTTCCTTTAACATTAGGTGTATTTTCAAGAAATCTAATGTTTATGGTCTCTTCAACAATCCTTGTCCTTTTGTTAAATACTCTCATAGCCTTACTAGTCACAGAATACCCAACAAAAAATCCCTCATCAGCTTTTCCATCAAATTTGCCAAGGTTATCCTTGGTATTTAAGATGATAACAAGACACTCAAAAGGTTTCATGATTCATTACACAGAACTGATTCATCAGCTTTTCCATCAAATTTGCCAAGGTTATCCTAGCAACACTGAATTCCCTCTTAATCCCCTTCATTTCACAGAACTGATTCATTACACTATTTTTAAACTCAGTTCCATTGTCACATCTGATAACTTTTACTTTATGGTCTAGTTGATTTTCTATTTCAGTTATAAAGGTCTTTAAGATCCCACTAGTTTCATCCTTAGTGGCAAAAAAGAATACCTAAGAAAATCTATTAAAGTCATCAATGACAACTAGGCAATAAGACTTTTTCATCAAACTCTTAATATTTGTAGGACCAAATAAATCCATATGAAGCATATGTAAGGGTTTGCTGATTGAATTCTCAAGTTTGGTCTTATAGGAGGCTTTGTGTTGCTTTCCTTTCTAACAAGCAACACAAGAATGATCATTTTCAAAGATCTTTGAGGGTAAACCTTTTACAAGGTTTCCCCTCACCAGTTTATTCATTGTTTTAAAATTGATGTGCCCAAGCCTCTTGTGCTATATATTGGATTCATCAATTATGGCTTTAGCAAAGAGGCAAGTTAAACCTCCAGTGGGAACAACACTCTTTAGGTCAACACTGTAAATGTTGTCCTTTCTTGGAACTATCAGCAATACTTGACTTTCATCAAGTAGCTTAAAGTCAGAAGATAAGACAAGACACTCAGTGTCAGTGAAAAGAACCTTGTTCTTTTTGTCACAGATTTGTGACACATTGAAAAGATTATACTTTAGCTCCTCACAAAAGTACACATTATCAAAATCCAATTTTCCTGTTTTGATTTTACCTTTTCCAGAAATTCTACCTTTACCATCTCCAAAGGAAACAAATCCACCATCATAGTCTTCATACTCAGCAAGATAACACTTGTTTCCTGTCATGTGCCTAGAACAACCACTGCCAATAACTCCTTTCTTTGTACTCTTTCTGCTGTGGGTTGCCTTGCACATATAATAAGAGAGTTAGGCTCTTTGGGGGATCCAAGCCAATATAGACTTGGATCTGCCTCGTGCATCAATGTAAGAATATTTCTTAAAAGTATTTGATGCACTACCGTGTTTGAATTTCCAAACCCAGCATGCTGAGGCCTTAACAGCATTAGCCCTATTTCCTTTATTTTCACTTAGTACTGTTCTATGCCTAGCAGTACTATCATTTACCCTGACAGTATTAACCTTTTTATTGAAAATATTATTCTTGATTGTATAATCTCTGTTAAAAGGCCTTGAACTTTGTGAATATCCTCTTTTGAAAGCATTTGTTTTTGGTCTAGGATGATTCATAATTGATGTCGAGTCAGCAGTATTAACTGTTCTTGAGTTAGCAGTATTAATTGTTCTAGCAGTATTAACTGCTGCATCAGCAGTATTAACTTTGCCAGACCTGGTTAATTCTGCTTGTGGAACAAAACTTCTTTTGGAGTAAGGGGGAGTCAATTTATTAGTAAAGTTCTTTTTGTTCACCCTGCTTGAGTTGTTCCACACTGGCCTTTCAACCCTTTTATCACACACATATTGGAGATGTTCAAAACTACCACAAACATAACAAGCTTTATTAATCATTTTAAAGTCACTTCCTAGTCTTTGGGACATAAGATTGTTCCAATTTCTTTGGTTTCCCCTAGGGTAGTGTTTGTTTTGTTTAGGTGTCTCTACCTTTTCTACTGTTTCCCTAGCAGGCTTAACAAATTTTATCTTTTCAATGCTAGGTATAACAGTATAATCTATCTCACTTCATCATCAGAATTCTAATCCTCAATGATTGGAGGTATAAAGCTGTTCTCCCTAACAGTTTTAGGTTCTACTCCATTACCATTATTTTCTACACCAGCAGACTCATGATTTAACACAACTTTCTCAACATCACTAGGTGTAACAACAGTAGTAACATCCATATTCTCACTGTCAACTATTTCATCCACAAATGTTAGATCAGGTTTGGAGGGAATAAAATTCCCTATAAAAGGTGGGGGTACTACATGATATCCCTTGGACTTATTATACTCCTAATTTTTTAACATCTCAGATGAATTCACAAAAATTTCTACTGCAGGTGTAGCTGCATTATATCCTAGTCCTGTTTTGAACTTGTCACTAACTTGACTTTCCAACAAATTGTTCAAAGATTTTGATGAATTTTGAAACTTCTCTAATGTTAGTTTTAACTCATCTCTCTCTTTTTCTGCTTTTTCCAATTTTTTTTGTTTTCAACTAAAGCATTATCTCTTAGTCTAACTTCAAGTTTTAAAACATTAATGCTCTCTTTAAACACAGTCTCATTTTTCTTATAGTGAGCTAGTCTAGCTTCTACTGACTCTAAACCTGCTTTATAAGATACTAAATTAAATTGAGACTTGTTGTAATCAGAATTCAAATTATCATATTGTTCTTTAAGAGTAGCATAAGATTTTATACATGATTTAGAACAAGAATCTACCTCAGAATCTGAACTAGAAGAACTTCCTGAAGATGTATATGCAATCAATGCAAAGTTTGTGGGACGCTCCTCCTCTGCCTGGTAACTCCAATCATACCCTCCAATTCCATCTTGAGCAACTAATGCATTTTCAGTGGGAGTCTCCACAGTTATAGTTCTTCTGTCATTTTCTCTTCCTCTATTTTCCTGATTTCTAGAAGCCCTACATTCTCTTGCAAAATGACCATGTTTATGACAATTGTAGCATTCTACCTTTGTCTTGTCAAATCTAACTCTTTGGCCATTTACATTTATCTTCCTGCCAGTTCTCTTGTAGAACCTTCTAGCTCTGATTGTCAGCATGGCCATCTCCCATTGCAGATCCATTTCTTCTAGGTCATCAGGATTAATTTGTTCTAGATCCTCTTGAGCAAGTTGAGGAGAATTGAGATCATAAGCAGTGTTATCTGCTACATTTGTGTTGTTGTTGCTGTTAGAGCTGTTGGAGGACACAAAAGCCACATTTTGTGAATTTTGGCTTGTGTTTGTTGAATCTTTGAGTTCAAGCTCATATATCTTTAAGTTGTTGTACAAGTCATCCAAACTGATGGTTTCTATCTCCAGTTTGTTCCTCCAGATCAAAACATGAGTCTTCCATTCAGATGGAAGACTTCTCAACAATTTTAAGTTCATATCCTCTTGAGTAATTGTTTCACCTTGGATCTCCAACTGACTAATGAGGAAACAAGGAATCCTGAAAAGTTCTTATATTGTTGCTTAAGAAGTGTCCTCTGAACTTTCTTGGATTCCTTGTTTCCTCCATATCTTTTCTCTATGGCTTCCATGAGTAGTTTTGCATCCTTGTATGAATGGAACTTCAGTTGATCCTTATTCGGGAGAGCCATTAACAGAGTTCCTCTTGCTTTCATCTCATTCCTCCTATCCTGGTTTTCTTCTGTAGTAGTAGGTTCATATTCTTTCTCAACTTCTCCAACTTTTCTTTTCAGCACTTTGTTACCATTCAGAATTACTTCCCAAATGGACTAATTAGTCATGAGAAAGTATTTTTCTATCCTCATTAACCAGAGATCATATTCCCCTGGATTAAGGATAGGAAGTTTTGCAGTCAAAGTTGTAGAAGTAGTTCATGCCTCCATTTTGTCACTGAGAGATAGATCTAGTAGAGATTGATTGTTTCTTCTTATTCAAAGCTTCACAACAAGCTCTGTTACCACTTGTTGATCCTAATGAATAGATCTTTAACTCCTTAGTTTGATATAAGGTTTAGTATCCTTGGATAAATCCAAAGGTACTAAGAATGAAACTTTGAGTGAATGATATAAACTATGCAGAATCCAATTTATATCACTAAGAAGAATAACAATGAAGTATATTAGACAAACAGTAATACAAAAAGCTCTAATATATTAATACGGTCACTCTAATGCAGTGATAGGGTTTACAACCTTGAAGCTATGACAATTCTATGTGTTTTGATACATGTAATTCTATACCCTATGACCTCCTTTTATACACCAAGGAGTCCTAGATGATTTACAATATATTCTACAAATTTAGATTATTCTTAAAGATCTTTTCTTTAAATATTTATCCTTATCCCATAAACAATCTTGATCTTCAAGTAATCTTTGTCTTTATCCATCCAGCAGTTGTAACTTTATCAACAGTTGTAACTCATAAACTAGCAGCTTTAACTTGTTGAAGACAGTAGTAACTCAGCAATACTAACTGAGCAGAAACAGCATTAACTACTTAGAATACTTTTGCATTCTCCATCAGCAGTACTATGTTTACTCTAGCTGTACTAAGTTACACTAACAGGTGTAACTTATATACTAGCAGTAGTAATGTTTTGTCTTCAACTCTAAACAATCTTAACTTCTACTGACAGTAGTAACTTTACACTAACAATAGTAACTAGCACTAGTAACATTATACTACCAGTACTAACTACTTAGTATAATTTTCATAAGAACTACTAAACAGTACTAAGTTATCTAACAACAGTAACTTATATCTGAGCAGTAGTAACTCTAAGGATCATCTTGAAGTCTTTAAATCCTAACAACAAGGTTGAAAAAGCACTGTATGGTCTACATCAAGCTCCTAGAGCTTGGTATGAAACCTTGTCAACATATTTGTTGGACAATGGGTTTCAAAGAGGGGAAATTAACAAGACCTTATTCATCAGAAGGCACAAAGGTGATATTTTGTTAGTTCAAGTGTATGTGGATGATATCATCTTTGGTTCAACAAATAAGAAGTTGTGTATTGCATTTGAGAAGTTGATGCATAAAAAATTTCAAACACGCCGCCTTGGAAGTTTTCAAAGAATCAATCTTTAAGATCTCCTGCTTGTAAACTCTCAACCAATATTTTTGTCGTATTTCTTTAACGTGGCCGGTTCCTATGTTATTATTCTTAGAATTACAAATCCGAATTCTATCTTAGGTGTATTCATTGGTTTAGACCTCAAAATAAATACCTAAAGCTTGTACAGCGAAGTTGATTACGCCGTTATCCAATTCTCCAAAGATAACGCCCTCGTTATTGACTGTCTGGATACGCTGAATTAATGTAATGAATACGTTGTTAGGACTGTTGCTGAAAATAAGAATGGATATACACCAATATTGTCGATAGGCCGTTATCCATGGGGTTTGATATGCTGTTAGAAAGTCTAGGATACAGACTCGATAAAAATTGAAAAATACATTCCGAGTTGTCTTCCGGGCAAGCACTTTTTGTTTAAATATAAGTTTTTAAGTTAGTCTTGCCCAATTTTAATCCTCCCCACCCTATAAAACAATTCTGGGTCAAACGGTGATGCCAACACGGCATATACAAATTTCTTGATTAGGGAAAATGAAAGTCATACCTTCTCTGCTTATAATAATTACAAGCCATGATATTAAACATTTAATTCTTGACAAAAAGTTTTTAGTTTGGATAAAATTTATTAGATGTATCTTGGATTGTTTCCAAAAGCTTATTTGACTCTTGTGCATGGTACCAACAATCGGTTATTTATTATATCTGGTAATCGGTTTGACAAAATAAATCCCCAAAGAGTGTTCAACATCGATTTTATAATCATTTATTGTTCCTAATCTGATTTTAAGTTACCTCAGGTATAAAATTACGTTTAAAAGGATATTAATCATTAATTCTTAAACAACGTTTTGTTCCTCTTTATCACATTCGGACAATGATGTTTCATCTTTCAAATTTAATTCATCAATATGTTGAGGGTTTAAAATTGGTTCAGTTGATAAATCTGATTTAGATGTTTGAGCATCATTGTAAACAATGGCTGGAAATTCATTCTCAAAATCTTTTAAAGTTAGTTCTAAATGATATAATTTCGACGTTTGAGCATAATTGGTAAATACAATGGCTGAAAATTCATTCTCAAGATCATTAAAGAAGTCTATGTCATCAAAACAACTAACTGTAGGCTCGGGTGATGGAAGTGAAGGCATATTGACTTAATGATTATCATTTTCCAAATCCGTTTTTAAATTGTTGACAGAAATTATTTTGTAGGAAAATGAATTTTGTCGAAAATTATCGTGCAAGCATTCATAGTCTCGGATTCTTTAAACGATATTCTAAAGTTAATTTCATCGTTAAGAGAACTTACCATAGGCTCACAGTAATGGTTAATTTATAAAAAGTATATATAAATTAATTGTTCAAAAGTTTACTTATTAAGTTTATAAGTAAAAGAAATGCAAGAACTTGTATTCTTGGACAAATGATGGACTAGAGGACCTAAAATATATGGGACTTGTAGTATAAAGTGTTGTAGAGGACTTGTAACAAATTTACTAAACTAAAAATTTATAAAACAATTTTTATAAACATTTTAACTAAATGATCAAAAGTTACTGTTTTAAATTCGAAAACAAAGTATTTATTTTATATTTTTATAAAATACTACATGCTATGAGGATCGTAAGTATAAAAAGAACTCGAAAAATCAAGCTATAACGAAAAGTTATGCTATTTGCAAGATTGCGATAATTAAATTTATAAAAATAATTTTATAAAGTGTATGAATAGTAAAAAAATCAATGTTCATCAGTGGGTTAAAAATATTAAAATGTAATATTTTGATACATCTTCTTAATACGAAACCGTGGACATAAAGAACATACAAAACGAACTTAAAACGAGAAAGATACACATTATTTTATACTTGTGCACTATTTCCTGACATGAATAGTGTTGGTTCGTCTTTAATAAAAATTTTGCAAAACATTTTAGAATCACTTAAATAATATTTATACATGTTTTAAACTTTATAAATATTATTTTACAAAGGAGATTGAACTATTTATACGATTATACGAGTACAAATACATGGTTATTATTTATTAAATGCAATTTAAATATTATTTCACAAATACAATTAGATGGTGATGTAGCTATATAGAATTATATACGGTATTAGTTATTCAAAGTACTTAGTACTCATATGACCTATAAGTAATTAGGTTGCATTCGGACATTTACGTGACGTTTTCCACGCAACTGATATACTTTGTTATTCATACACTCAAGGTGAGTTTATAGCCCCTCTTTTACTTGTTTTACAATTACTTTACAAATCTCGGGAGAGAATCCATGCTTGTTACAACTTGTTTACATATTCATGTACAATCTCTTTTGGATACTCTTATATATTACTTGATATTTACTTGATTTCATAACTTGGTTTCAAACTCGTTTACATACTTATTACAAACTCGTTACAACTTTGTTATACACTTATTTGCATATCTCACGGTAAGATACGTTACTTGTTTTTACTTATGGACGCAACAACTATACTTTACTCTTATGATTATGGATTAGATTAAGTTGCATAAACTGTAAATTACTCAGAGGGTAAGCGCGAATGTTATAAAATAGATCTATTCAGGATTGACAATCCCCGTTCGGGTGATTAGCTATCACTGGAAACGAACGTTATAGCATGTCGGAGCATGACTAGATTGATGTCTACAGGGCCAACAACTACATACTTATGAACTCTTACTGTGCCTTGAATAAAGTGGCATACATATAAGTCTGCGTTGCAGTTTTATGAACTTAGGGGTGCAATCGAAATCACACATGGTGACTATTGTATTGGATATAATGGTCTTGCATACTTTACAAACGCTTTGTTCCGACTATACTCAACTATTTGTGACTATCGTATGGGATAAAATAGTCATACACATATTTGATTTCAATATTCTTGCATACATTTTTGGCGACTATTATAACGATTGAAATGGTCATATACTCTTTACAAATCTTTGATCCAACATTTACATTTACAAAAATATATGAAATCACCAACTTTATGTTGACGCTTTTAAGTATGTTTTCTTAGGTAAATTAAATGCTTGACATACATGATGTGCATTGGAGTCTAGACTATACAAGATTACATACATGGGTTTCTACAAACTAATCTTGTTGTATTACTTTCAAGATTTTCATTGTGATGTAATATGGGACAAGTGCTATAACAAGTTCAATTTCAATTAAATCAACGAGATTACTTTTCAAATGACTCATTTAGAGGTCGTTCTCTCATAGCTTGTGCAATGTACTTGTGAAGTAACGCTCCTGGACATATTTCCGCTGCGACCCTATTTTAGGGGTGTTACAGATTGGTATCTAGAGCCAAGGTTATAGAGAACCAGGTCAAATGTTTTTACTTGGACTATAACCGTTTTCAAACATTGCATCATACAAAATTTCTTTTCACGGGACATACATACACTAATTGTTTGCATTAGTTGGTCATACTAGATGCTTACATGATTAATATACATGTTTATATTGCATTACATATATTACTACTCATGATATATATATATATATATATACGTATCTTCTCCTGAGTATATATTACACTTGTTTTATCGGAGTTATCTTTATAAATACTAGAACATTTCTAAAGACATTACGAATAACATGATGTTCCAAAAACTCTTACACAACTTTAACATATTATCTTGCAACATTTCACCTTTGGAGCATGAATTTTAGAACTAGACTAATTTTATTACCCCTCTGATTTTGAAGATAATGGCACCAAAGAAAAGAATCACGAGGTCATCATCAGCCACAACAACCACCACCACCACCCCTATGACTGATGAACTACTTAAGTCACTAATTGACCAAGGGGTTGCCGATGTGTAGGCCGAACGTGATGCGACCCAAAGCAAAAATGGCGAAGATAGCCATAATTCAGGAATGTGTGTTAGAAGGACCGAATGAGCTGCTAGAGAGTGCACTTACCCAGACTTCATGAAATGCCAACCCCTAAATTTCAAAGGTACAAAAGGAGTTGTCGAGTTGACTTAGTGGTTTGAAAGAATGAAAATTGTGTTCCGTATAAGCAACTGCACTGTGGAAAACCAAATCAAGTTTGCCACTTGTACTCTTCTTGGAAGTGCTCTAACGTGGTGGAACTCCCATGTTAGGACTGTTGGTCATGATGTTGCGTATGCAATGACTTGGACAAACCTAAAAAGATGATGACCGATAAGTACTGCCCAAGGGGCGAGATTAAGAAGCTTGAGATTAAAATGTGGAATCTGAAGGTTAAAGGTTCCGATGTGGTAAGCTATAACCAACGTTTTCAGGAACTGGCATTGATGTGTGATAGGATGTTTCCTGATGAGTCGGATAAGATCGAGAAGTATGTCGGTGGCTTGCCCGACATGATTCATGGAAGTGTGATGGCATCTAAGCCTAAGACAATGCAAGATGCAATTGAATTTGCAACTGAACTGATGGACAAAAAGATCAGCACTCTTGTTGAATGTCAAGCTAAGAATAAGAGGAAACTTGATAACAACAACCAAGCTCAACAACAACCTCCCAAGAAGCAAGGTGTGGCTATAACTTATACCGCTGGGCCTAGTGAAAGGAAGGAGTATGCTGGAACTCTACCGTTGTGCAACAAGTGCAAGTTTCATCACAATGGCCAGTGCACTGTAAAGTGCGCAAACTGTAAGAGAGTTGGTCACTTGACCTGAGACTATAGGAGTCTTGCTGCTACTAACCATCAGAGAAACCTCACTTGCTATGAATGTGGGAATTAAGGGCCTTACAGGAGTGATTGCCCAGAGTTAAAGAACCAAAACCTTGGAAACCAAGTTGGAGGTACTAGAGCACGGGGAACGGTGCATGCCTTAGGAGGAGGAGAAACCAATCAAGACCTTAACGACATGGAGGATGATATTAATGCTTAGACTCTATTCCTTTAAGAAATTCTCATTGTATTTTCTCTTAAATTTCCATTATGTTGTACAAATGATTTCAAATTATCTATCAAATCAATGTGTTATGAAAATTTCATCAAAGTTACTTTAATTCTCTACTTATTTATATAAGCCACTCCCACAAATATTATGAAATTATAACATTATTTTGACGAAAATGAGCATCACATTGTTAACCCTCAAATATACATAGCTTGATCACCTATGTATAATTCAGGAAGGACCATGCCCATGCTGAGAGTAGTCGCCTAAAAATTGCTTGTCAAGAAACAATTTTCTATTTATATCAAATTTTATGTACGTATTCATAAAATGTATTTATCACGAGGAACCAAACTAATAATCATAATAACTAAGTAAACTCTTACACCACCTTACTATATAAAGTCGACATCAAAAAAATGTTATAACCGACACATTAAGCTGAAAGGAACGAATAAGCCCACTGGAAGCCGAGCCTTGGTCGCAACAACAAATATTAAACCGACGTTACTAATCTTGAACGCTCAAGTTAAAACAATTTAGAAGGGGAATTCAAACAAGTTACCAAGCGTGGTAACAAAATTATCGAAAGGTATAAATAAAAATAACAAATAGATTTGTTGCCACAACATTCGTTTATTATCTTAGAAATAAGATTACATAAGAACATAAAGGAAATACAAGTTTTATTACAATCTTCTCCTAACAATAATATCTATTTCTTCCAAAGTAGATCCACGCCAATAACAAGGACAATGATCAGCGCGAGAATCGCTAGAATAAAGGCCAGATACTGAAATTCTTCTTCATATGGGACATAGGCAAGATAAATTCTGAGTGTTATCGCGCTCGCCATCGCCATGAATGTAATGATATGCAACATTTTGAGGTTGGATAAGAGAAAATTTAAGTGGAATATTTAGTGTTGTGTGGAGAAATGGAGGATAAAAAATTAGTATTTAAAAGGAGGGAGTGACCGTTGGAGTCATTGTTCATGACCGTTGGGGTCACTGTTTACTTATTAAAAAAAATTATACACACACCTCTTCATTAACACCACTCCGGAAGGCAACTCAAACTAAATTTCGGGACGAAATTCTTTTAACACGGGGAGACTGTAACAATTCACATTTTTCACATCTTGTTACGTCAATAAATATTCAACTATTTATTTTAAACTTCTACGCGTTTGCTTTTAATTTTTATCGTTAAGTTAAATCGCGTAAACTAAAAATCAACAATCAACGTAAACGGGCATCAAACAAATTAAAATTTACATCAAGCAAGCAATATATTATTTTTACGAAAGTAATAATCAGCTTTTTATATTTTATTTTTATTGGTCACGTAAAACGTTTACATTTCGCAATTAAATACATTTAGGCATACCCGAAAGCACCAATACCTATCTATACTCAACCAAATACCCACAATTATACCCAATATCCAAAAATTATATATATTAACATATATATACATACATAACCGGATTCTATATGAAAGAAAACACAAGAGATATTTATTTCTTGACTTTTGTAAACCAACACATGTTAATAACAATTCCAAGCAACCTCTTTGCAAACCATGCTAATCTTACACCTTCTCATCCATTCTTACACATTTACCATATCTTTCTTACACTGTCATTCAAGACTAACCATGGTTAAGTTAAAGTAACCTTAGCTAGATAAATCTTGCTATAAAAGCCTCCTATGTACAAGTTCATTCACATAACACTTCAACTAGCAAAATCAAACACAATTCCTCTCTTTCTTATGCTCCAACCCACGACACACTTTACACACCGATATACCTTCTTAATTTTTGATTTTACAAGTAATATAAGTGTTCAAGGTTCATATTTAGACATATCTAAGGTGTATTGGAAGCTTGGTTTAGTGTTTAAAAGGGTTAGTTAAGAAAAGTTCAAGATTAGGGTTTCATTGGAAATTAGGGTTTTCTAGTCTTGGAAGCTTGGGTTTTGATTCTAAACTAGGGTTTGGAATTTGTTTCTCTTCATCATACAATATCCTAAGATCATCTAAAAAATCTATTCTCTTTACATTTATGATTTTATGTGTATATAATGTTTATATAGTAAATCGCCATCTAAGAAACATATTAACATGTAACATGGATCTTTACTTTTGATCATGGTTTGATATACTTTTTCATATGCTATATTGATGTTAAAAACATGTTAGAATGAAAGTATATACATTATACAAGTATGATTTAATTTATACAAGTATATAAAAATTAAGGGTTTAAAAGATTACTTATTAAGTTTATTGATAAATAAATGTAAGCACATGATGTTCTTGGACAAATGATGGACTAAAGGACCTAAAGTATATAAGTCTTATAGTATAAAATATGATAGAGGACTTGTAGCAAACTAACTAAGCTAAAAACTTATAAAACAAGTTTTAAACATATTTTAACTAAAATATTAAAACCCACTGTTTTAATCACAAAAATAAAGTATTTATTTTATATTTTTATAAAATACTACAAGTTACAACGATCGTAGGCATATAGAGAACTCGAA
>BQNB010049141.1:35000-42190 GCA_026074375.1 Tanacetum coccineum | reverse complement strand
ATTTACTATCCAGGATTCATACTTATTAATTACATTGTTATTATATCCGTTCACTGAGCGTTATGCTCAGCCGTATTTTCTTTCTCTTTCTTATACGGCAGGTATCTAGAGGGAGATTGGGCATGAGAGAGTATGTGCTTAGGAAGTGACCTATTTAGCTTCCTTTCTTTATATCGCAGACATTTTGATGTGCTATACTATCTTGGACACATGTTTCGTCCTTTAGACTTCTTTTACGTTATTCATGTTGATCTCATAATTAGGAACCGATGTTTGATTCTGGCTTTCCACCTTGTCCTATGTTATCATTTATGACTTTATGCCTTTATTATGCTTTGATATGACACCATGATCATGACGTTTCGGCCTACTCTCCGGAGCGGGTTTGGGTCGTTACAGGACGTTTGTAGGTTTCCTTTATTATTGATGTATTATTATGCGTCAAGCATAATATTTAGACTTAATATATGCATGTTGTATTATTGTGTTTTACACATAATATTTTATAAATGCACTTGAATCTTAATATATATTATGTTCCTCTAGTAGTTAATTATTTTGTGAAAGTTAACTCCTATTTATATAGTTGATCTTAGTTGATAATTGATTAACACAAATATGTAGCTATTAGTCAAGTATTGGAAACAAGGGGACAAGGACAATGCAGGTATACTAAATGATAAAAGATAATGTCAATAAGCACAAGTTAGCAGGAAAAGGTGAAAATAAGCACAATAAGCTATAATTAAGCTATGCTACAGTAGATTCTTAAGAAAATGAAAATAAGGAACTCACAAGTTCTCAAGGCTTTCCTGTTTGAATTCAAGCAATATTAATCACTCCTATTGTCTCCCATGAGACTCTAAAACCATAGCCATCCACAATATGCTATGCTCCTTGCTTTGACAGATTTTTTTATTTTTTATATTTTTAGGTGAAATAAGAACTTAAAGCAACACAAAGCTAATGAGCTTTCATCACTTAAGTTTAAACAGCTTATAAGAGATTTTCAAAGGCTTTTTAGAGCTTTTTAAACCTATTTAATACAAGTAAATAAATATTAAAAACAGGGCAGAATTACTTAAATTTCTTCAAACTTTCATTAAACTGAAAATAGGTTACAACACTTGGAAAATTAAGCGTAAAAATTACTTAAAAATAAGCTGAAAAGTAAAGATGATATATTGCTACATTGGGTTGGGTATTATACCAAAAAAGACCCAATCTTCATTTCTTTGGTTTGTGTTCATCACTGAGGCAAAAGAGCTCAGTTCTTTCTTCTCTAGTGAGTAATAAGCCCCAAAAGTTCAGCCTTGCCCTTGATTAAAAAGTCCTGTGTATGTATCGGATCATCATCACCATCGTTGGTTTTTGCTCGAATATGTAAGATTGCAATTGGGCAATCTTTTTCCTTTGGTTATGGTGGTAGTGGAGAGGGGAGGATGCTTTGCTACATGGGTTATGTTGAAGTGATAGAAAAGGTTAAAAGGGAGAGGGGAAGACCCGTGACTTGGGATTGTTTTGTTTTTAAGCGAGAGATGCATTTGACTAGGTCAAGAGTAATATAGGGTGAGAGTTTGTGATTTTGCCATAATCCAGCCCTGAATTGTATAAAGTTAATCACAAAATTCGTCTTTGTGTGGTACAATTATGAAGGTTTGGCAAAAAAGTCCCCCTCAACTTGTATAGGGGTAATTTTACATAGGTGGTCTCTTGTATATTGTAACTTTAAGGGTTTGGCAGGATAGCCCCCTCAAGTGTACACTTTCCTGAATGTAAATTTAAAAAAAAACCCTTGTAGTTTATTCCCCTAATTACAACTTTGGGATATGACAATTTTTGGTCCCTAAGTTGCATTTTTCTTCTTTTGGTTGACTTTTGACTTTGTCAGGGTTGACTTTTTGTGACTTTTTACTTGGTTGGCTTTGGCTTCGATTTGACTTTCGTCTTTTCATCTTTTCCATTTCGAGCTCGGTTATGTCCGTTTTTTTTGCTTTGTTTTTTGTCCTTTTGTGAATACACGTTTCCTGCACACAACACAAATGCACAACAAACTATATTTGGGGTTGGCAGTTTTTTTTTGTCTGTTTTTGGTCAATCTAAAGTCCGTTTTTAATGGAAAAAGGTATGTGTAACTTAAGCACATACCACCTTTCTATTTGGAAAAACTTCTTTACCCGAACTTACACCAACTCGGATGACTTTAGAGCTAGTAGATCGATCCATTACTCATCCTAAAGGAGTCAAACTAACTGAAGAACGTTTTTGTCAAAGGTTTGGGCGTCTTCCACTTTCCTACACGCGATTTTGTTGTTGTGATTTTGAGCCGATCCTCGTGTACCACTCCTTTTAGGAAGATCCTGTTAAGGACCCCGGTCGAGCTTTAATGATGTGTTATGAAGGAGAATGCTTATTCTAAGGGACGGAAATGAACAAATAATTTTTTCATGTCAATGGGCAAAAGTCAAAATATCCTCAAAAGCATGTAAAACAGAGTCAATTATAATGGTTAATGACACAGCAAGGAGTATGTTTTTAAGAAAGTTCACCAACAAACCCGACTCTAGTTTGCTTGCCTCCATCGGAAGAATGACCGTCGATGAAAAGGAAAAGCAGAAGTGAAGAATCTCGCAGAGTCGACAGTTAAACGCAAACTCGTATTCACACCTGTGTTTGAAGAATTTTAAAGTTTATTAGGCAAGGAGGAACATTTTCATCAAACAAAACACCTCAATTTCTTTTTAGTTATGCAATCCACATCACCTTACCGTCTATTAGCCCCAAGGATTCTCTCAAATGGGGGACGACACCTTAGTACTTTTTAGTGCTGAGGAAATGTCCCAATCCCAAGAGAATCTGAGGATACATCCAGGAGTGATAGTAAGAACATTTTACCTTCGTGTGATGATTTCTCTTCCATCAACGTTCCACGTGATGATTCCATAACTTTCTCTAACCCTCTTTTCGAATTTGATGTCAATTTCAACTCTAGTGACATAACCTATTTTTAATGAAGTGTTTAGAAGGACCATCGAGTGCACAAGGATTCCTTATGAATTCCACCTTGATATCGACTTTCCTGTCCACACCTGCTTTCTAATTGTAAATAAGGATGAGATGTCTCGCCCAGGAAACGACCTTTGAGTTTTCTACTTCACCATGAACCGTCTACAACTCTCTATAAAAGCGTTGCTTCCATTCTCGAGAGATCATCGATGATCCCACTTTTTCGAAGAGAGATGATGATTTATTGTTTTGGAATGTAAAACAAATGATTGGAAAAGAATTTTATACGATGCTCAATTGATGAGTGTGAATGTTTTCGACGCCCAGGAGGCAAAATATGAGATCGATTTGGGCTTTTTCTAGCCTATCGAAGTTCTCCTGCGTATATTGAGGAAGGTTAGGTATGACTCGGAATGGAGAACGTATTATTTCTGAGAGTTTGCTTATGATGATAACAGCCCATAAATCTCTCTCCGACGAATTTTTCGATCATAAACCACAACACATTAAGAATGAATCAGACCATGATACTTTGATAACTTTTTCTCCCAAGAGTGATTCTCTTCATCATTAGTTCACTGATGGAGTCATCACGATTCCTCCAAGAATTGTTAGAGAGCACGAGGATTATATCAGTCGAATGTGGTTACTAATGCGAAATTCATCTTCCCGGACCTAGAAAATTTCATATAATCATCGAGTCCTTCCCACATTCTACTAACCAGCTCGTCGGATGGATAGTGACCTCTAATAGGGAAGAGATCGATATTTTTCCAAACAATATTCGATACCACAGTATTGGAAAGTGATTTTGACTCGAAAGAAGATATTATTGACAACGTGCTTAACAATGATCCTATTCCCGAAAAATGAGCTGTTTAAAACCTTCGACAAATTTGAGCCGATGTGCCCGAGATAAAAACAATGTTATGAGCTTAATAAAGACATATGTTTTTGACCCAGGGGAGGTGAGATTAATGTTGAAGTAGACGATTCTTCACATTTGTCATTCGAACTTTTCTCCCGTATCTCACTTACCTTGAGGTTTCTACTTTATTTTCCTCCACAGGGAGTGGGGACAACCATTTTTGACCCGCAGGGCACTTCGCTTTTCATTTTTCTTCTTAAGTAGCCGTGGTAGTTTAAACGTTTCATGGGAATTTTAGTTCTTCCACTTGTTTCAATCCCAAGGACGATGAATTCCGGGATCGAGTCAAGCTATGTACCTCGTTACCAAAACAAAGTGCTTCGTGGGAGGCACCCCATGTTTATCCTTCTATCTTCTTTCTTATTTCTATTGTGATGTGAGGAGGCTTGTACTCTTTCGATTCTTGTTGTTTGTGCTTATGATTGATTGCAGGATTGACCCAAAATTTTCTGAAGACTCTCGTGTTTGGTGTTTTGTCCCGGTCCACTCGAGCTTCCTAGCCTTTGCTTGCAATTAGTTTGGGGAAATCGGATATCCTAGATTATTATCGACTAACATTTATCTTTTAGCATACTTGATAAACGGCTTAAGATTTTTGTGATACTTTCTTCATGCCTAGATTATGCATTCGACTTTTGAGTTCTAGTATGGGGTTATAAGTCTTAGGCTAGGAATCATTGAGGAAAATGTTTAATTTTAGTATGGGGTAGTATATCTTCGATATGATCTTACCTACCTTTGTCCGTTGTTCTCACGTACCCCATTTTCCTGCCAAAATTTTAAAAATATGAAAAAAAAATTAAAAATAAAATAAGTATTTTGTCACAATTTTGACTTTCCTACTGGGTAGAATAAGAATAAATTTTGACCCGATAGAGCGTGTTGAGCTCTAGCTTGTTCCTTAACTTTTAGGCTAAACATTCGCAGAAATTCGCGAAGAAAACAAAAAATGATAGAGTTAATTATGAGTTGGAATGCTAACAAATGGGGGGGGTGGTGGGGGGAGAGGATTATTTGGAAATCCTAAGAGCTCATGTATGTCATTTTGTGACTTTTTTCCTCCACCCATAAGCTCCAAACCGGATTAAAAATAACGTGCTGTTTTTGGAAATTAAACTTAAATCAAACATTTTTAATGTAGCTGTATAGCAAAAAATTTAGTCTTAGTTCAAATTTAATTTGAATTTTTCAAAAAGAAGTCTTCTTTATATATTTAAAAAAAATAAAAAAAATAAATATATATAATAAAATAAATAAATATAATAAGAATAAAAACTGTGGGCTGATAAAAGTTTACTGCCTCTTGCCGGCTCACAACCGATGTGGTAGTCTTCTAAAGAAAGCCCATAGTAAGAATAAAAATCCGAGACTGATAAAAGTTTTTTGCAATCTCCTTGGCCAAGCTCGACAGGGGGTGGGGGTGGTGGCTCATTAACCGATGTTGCAGCCTTCTAAAAAGTCGAGGGTTACAATTGCATAAATGTTATGTTTAATATTAAGTTTGAATTAATAAATAGATTTCTTTTTGTTAAATTTAAATATGCTTTTGAACTTTGACTAATCTATTTTAAGTCTTTTATGTGTAAACCGAAAACCTGAGAGTTTTTGAAACCTAAGGTCTGTGAGTCCCGATACTAGTCTCTATGGGGTGTCAAAAGCCTGGTCACTTAGCCGCAAGGTTGGGATGTGCCGAGACGAAAGTCGCTACAAATGGGATGATCTCGCCTTCAAACTCATTATTCTCGGGTGGAACGTAAAACATAGAATCTTGCAAAATGTTGATCCATCGTTAAAATTCAAAATAGCACATTCACCTAAGATATAATAATTGTCGGGAGTGAAAAGTTCACAAGTTGCATATATTAGTAGTGTTAGCATCTTAACTGATATTTAGCGGTGATTTTGTTTTAATCTTGGTTTGGAGCTAGTGAAAAGTCGGGTGCGATGAATTTATCCTTTTTGGGGCATTCTCGGATCGAAATGCATCTTGTTCTATGATCCCTAACGGTTATGGAAATAGCGAAAGTCAAAATATTCTAGGTAGGTTTTTTAATAAAAAAAAGTTTTGAAATGGGAAAATAGGGTGTTTTATAATTTGTGATTTCTTAACTCTCCCCACGAAAGACTTTACTACTTCTTAAAGGATTAGTTTGGGGAGGTTTTGAGGTATTTGGTTTTAGAGCATATAACATTGCGTGAGGACACGGCAATCACTTAGTTTGGGGAATTTTGATATGTAAGAAATCACATATCTTTATTATACAAAAAATAGCCCTTAAATGATCAAAATTGGAAAAATATGTTTGTATTTGTGTATTTTGTTGTTTGTGAATGTGTAGGTACGGATAATGTAAAAATCACAAGAAAATGGTCAAAACCGGACAAACACAGACACGGGAACGGATAGAGTGCATAAGAGCCGGAAGTTTCTAGCAAAAGGTCATCAAAAGTCAACCCTTGGTCAACAATGGTCAACCCACAAAATGCCAAAACCCTCAGAATTCCCAAAAGAGCCTTATTGTTAACTTAAATTCACAAAAAGTCCTAAAAACCCTAACACCGTTATCTCTTTTTTATTAAAGAGATAACGGTCGTTATCTCTTATATAAAAACCCATTTACCTTATAACCGAGCCCAAATACTCACCACGGCCTAATCCTTTATTATAAAACCCGGGCTCAAGTCAAATTCACACCCCCGGGTCAAACAATTTTTTATATTAAAAGAAAAGAAAAGGGCGCGGGAAAAGAAGTTACTATTCATCTTCTCCCCCAATTCACTCCTGCGTAAAAACAAAGGGTAAATCCCAATTGACTACGTGGCTAAAAGATTCGAGTACTAAGCATTGTGTTGGCAGAGCAAAACGTCATCAAGTTTATATAACCCCGTGTTTTTAAGGACAATGTACGACTTTAAAAAGCACCATTATTTTTTTTGTATTTACGCGTTTGTTTTAATGGAAATCGTTAAGTTAAATCACGTAAACTAGAAATAATCAGTTAACATAAACGAGCATCAAGCAATTTATTGTTTACGTCAAACAAGGGTTAAGTAATTATTTTGAGAATAATTATTAACATTTCACAAGTTATTTTATCGGATACGTGAAAGTGTTACGTTTGCGATAAATGACAATTTAGGTTTTTTTTTTTCCGGAAACCCTAAAAATATCGTAACGGCTTTAAACAAATACCTACGTTTATATACAATGATCAAAGTTTATAAAACTTTATGCATATGAGCATACATAAATGTA